>CM021110.1:404724596-404834097 GCA_007115665.2 Sequoiadendron giganteum | reverse complement strand
TTGGAATCGTCCCTTAGGGTGATGAAATCCCCAAGCAGGTCCCGCTAAGAAAAAAAAAAAAGGGTACAAAAAGGACCAAGTGGACTATGATTTTTCTTCACCCAGGATCGCCAAATGGCCCGAGGGGATTAGATACGTCAATATTCCACTTGTGCAAACACGGAAAACAATTTGATTAACCCTTTAATTAAACCTATGTTCTTAGTTAAGAAAGAAATCAACAAATTAACTAGAAAAGAAATAAGTTTCTCCCCCTGCAATAAATGTGTTAGTAGTTTCTTTTCTTTTTTTGTCTTTGATAATCGAGTTGCACAAAAATTAGTAAGCAACATACTCACCAACAAGTGACTGTTAGCAGGTCAAAAATAGTGAAAAACAACCATAAACAGAATTATGGAATGACAAACTTACTACTTGTTTACCTGTTTTTCTTCTATTTCGGGCATGGCCACCTCTGTGTTTTGGGCAAGGCCGCCTGTTCGTCCAAAACCTGCAGAAAAGTTAAGAAAATAGAAAAATAAGGGTTTTGGGTGGTGTCGCCCCTTTGTGGGTAGGGTCACGTATTCGTGGTCGAGGTCGTATGTTTGTCCCAAACCTGCAAAAAGTTAGCAAAAACTGAAAAATAGAAATTGAAATATCTGGATTTTTTCGACAGGGTCACCCCTTTCTATTCGGAGTCACCTCTATGTTCTTGGACCTACAAAATTTCAAAAAAATAAAATGTGAAAGGAACAGACCCGTGACATGGGTCCCACCGAGCGTGCCATAAATGTGTGCAGTGAAAATCCTTAATCTAAAATGCAAAACAAAAGAATGCAATTAAAAGGAAACACAACAACACCTCAAAAGATAGGCCTAGTTGAAACTAAACAAAACAACAATAAACAACAAGAATGATTATACCTTTGTTTGTTTAGCTTGATGGAGTGGTTGGCCCTTAATGATTTTCTTGATGTGTGCTCCTTGATGGAAAGCTTGCAATAATGGAGGTGGTTAAATGACGGAAGATGGTAGGTGAGAATGCAAATGGCTTTGAACATAAATTCTTGAATGCAAGAGTGCTACAATAATGGCTAGAATGGCTTGAAGGTAATAATGGATTTGTATACTAAATCTTCAAATTCTAACCCCTTTAACTTGAGGCCAAGGCCCTACATTTAAAAAACAATGGACGGTTGAGATTGATCCACCATGGACAAGATGAAGGGTTGTGGTGAGTTAAGGACTCACAAGCCCTCACATCTTGCCATGTGGAGGGTGAGATGGAAGAATTACAAGGTGACATGGAAAAGGCCATGTGGTCCCAAGGTACTTACAAGTACATTGGGATTGAAGAGGATTTCTAGAAAGTCCACTCTTGTCACCATGGGGATTGGAGAGGGCATTGGAGGAATAAAAGTGAATTTAAAATTCACAAGCTTGGAAAAAACCCATGGATATGACAAGGAGGACCTTGTCCCATGTACTTGATGTGACCTTTGAGAGGTCATGGGGAAGATCAATACATGGGGGGAATAAGTGTGAATTTTTAATTCACATAGAGAAGAGGTCAAACCTAATAAAGTAAGTACCATTAAAGGTTGAATTAACGACATGCTCAAAAAGGTAAGTGATTAGGATTAAGATTGTGCAAATAGGTGATTAGGAAAATTAATGAGGATTAGAGGCAAGTGGCTAAATACAGAGGATGTGGCATTAATCTTGATTAAGGATATGCACATCCTAATGAAGGATTAATTAGATTAACCCAGATTAATGAAAAGGTTATGGAGGATGGGACAAGGAGAGAGAAAGAATGAATTTAAAATTGAAGAGGATAATTGACTAAATTAAATAAATTTATTTATTTATTTTAGCTTGAAGATATGGTAAAGGATAAAGTATTTAATTAAATACTTTTATGAACCTTAGAAAAAGGGGATAATATTAATTAAATATGTCATTTAATTAATATAGATGGATTAGATGAATAAATGATAGGATTTTGACCATATGGATGTGGTCAAAATTAGGTGTCTACACCATCCATTAAATCAAATTATTTAAAATGGGTTACAATTATGTTAAGCATTACCATTCTCATGCTCCTAATGTGAACTGTTGTTAAGAAACTTAGCCAACTTCTTTGATGTGTTTTGTTAGTTTAGTGTCTATATGAGAACTATTTGTGTGTTGAAATTTTCTTGATCGAATGAAAGAGGAATATCATATGAACATAATAAGGATTACCCTCCTAGGTTTCATAGAGCCCAAAGTGTAGAAGTAAGGGCATCAGAATCCTTGTTTGTTGGCCAATCCTTACCTTTACTAATCATTGGATTCTGGAAGATTCATAGGTAAGTGGTAAGATCAATTCTGGTTCTAAAAAACTAACCAACAAAATTAGCAACTCCACTAGGGACATACTTAAAAAAAATATGATAGAAGATCATCTTGCCTTGAAGGTTCATTGAAATTCCAAAGTAATTTGTAACTAGAGATTTTGAGTTGTGCAATCTTGTGTTGTAGGGATTTGTTGTGTTTCTCCTAAAACTAGAAAATCTTGTTGAAATCCACCATTCTTTCAAAATATTTTCATAATTTCTCACTAACTATGGGTGGTGACTCTGATATCTTTGCATCAATATGTATTATTTGAGAGAATCCAAAAAATTAGAACAAATATTTGCAAAGAAAATATGATTAGACTATAGCTCACATGATAAAGCTACCCTGACAAGAAGCTGGAAAGAAGGCTTCAAAAAACACCAGAATTTAAAGGATTCCTATATAATTTTGGTATTGGAAAGGACTTAAAGTGATTTTAACTTTTGAAAGGAACTTCATATTAATTGAAGTTTATTCCTCTATAGAAGGAGGTGGTGAATCTATGCAAAACACCTAATGGAATGGTCATATGGCTTCAGATCTGCAAAAAAATTCAAACAAAAGCATAATTCAAGGCAACTACATCATATCCAAGTATTTCCCATGTTTTGGTTTTCAAGTAGCATAAATTTATGTGGAAACCATGTCGAATGTTGTGGAATAAAATTGTGTTCCCTATTAAGTGAATTGAGCAAAAATAAAGGGAAATGGTAGTGGTAATTTTACATACTTATAAGATGTAATTTGAAGTTTATGTATTATGGTAAAGAAGTATGCTCATCCTTAAAATTTTCCCTTTATAAAGATATAAGGCATAAATCTGTTTCGGTTGAACATATTGAGGTCGTGGTTAAATCAAAGAATTGGGCACTGAATGATCAACTATGTACTTGAGTTTTGAGGTTTTATAAGGAGTACAAGGAAATGTATCATTCATTTATATCTCCCTATGGAATTTCAAGTAAGGGCATGCAAGGCATGCAACCTTTGTCATGCCATCAAAGAAATTTCTCTATTGGGAGGTATGGGCCATTAAGCTTTAGTGGTATTCAAGGTTTCCCAAATCTTGTTCCTAATAATGTTAGGGAGCATTTGCCAAGATTCATAGGGAAAATTTTTGAATTAGCCTATAGAAATTTGCATGTATTCATGGACTTGATGGGTGATTATTAGGTAGATCATCAAGATGTTTTCATGAAATTATTTGTTCAATCTCTAAAGGAAGATGCTAGAGACTGATTTTCATATTTACCAGTATTTTCTATTTCTTCATGGAATGAATTTATGGTAGCATTTATAAAATAATTCGGTGAAAGGATTAATCCAAATTTTATAAGGAAAATACTCATGGAGATTCAAAAGGGTGAAAAGGAGTATTCCTAACTTTCAATCCTAGATTTGCAAAGGCAATAAGTGATATTCTTGAAAATATGAGACCGAGTGATGTAGAGTGCTTGATTGCGTATTTGAGTGCATTTGATGAAGAAATCAATTATTTGTTGATATATATGGAGCCTGCATCTTTGCATAATGCATACCAAATTGGCATGGACATTGAAAAAAAATTGAGGTGTACTCAATAATGAAAGGGTATATGGCTCCAAGTGTTGGTCATTTTAGCACACCTCATGCAAATGGAGTTGATTGATCATACAATAGAATTGATTTTGAAGATGATAATACTTTTTTTGTTAAAATCAATCTATCATTGCATGATGCAACTAATAATGAACTTCAAGTTGAACATCAAAAAAGATTAAGCAATATTGATCAAATATCTTTTGTTCAGGAACTATCTAGTATGAAAAGACATCAAGGGGAATCGCCATATGATTCACTTGCAAGGTTTTTAGATGTTTTGTTGGAGGTACCAAAATGTCTCAAACCAGAAGATTTAGTATGCATTGACTTATTCTGTGAGGTTTTTGAACCAAGGCTGAGTACTTTGTCACAAGAATTAAAGCCACAAGATTTTGATCAAATAATTGATTGGATTAGAATTATTGAGGAGGCCAAGTATGATTATGCACAAAGTATGGAATCCAGAATTATTAATGGTGGATGTCCTATTGAGGAAATTCATGAAACACCTCAGATAGATGAGGAGGGTGTATCAAGGAGTAGACATGTGTCTTGTGATATGGGTGAGGAGAATGATTGCAACTGATTCACAAAAATTTTAGGGGTAAATCAATATAATAATGTCAGTGAAGATGAATATGCATTTGTAATTGTTGTTGGTCTATCTTTTAAAATTGATAATCAAGATACTAGAAATGAGAATGTGAGCATTCATAATGGACACTTTGAGCATATTTCTTGTGAGAGTGAATTTCCTTATGATAGTGATTATAGGGAGAGTGAAGTTATTGATTACCTTTCTAAGGAATATGGGTCATTCTATGAGGATGATCTAGAAGCTTTTTCTTTGCATGAAGGATGCAATAACTTTTATGCTCATGAAGTATTACCCTTACTAGTAAATGAGAAAAAACCATGTGAATGATTCCTAGTATGCAACCCAATTATATCAGAACTTGAGTGTGCTAGCATTATGAATAATGATGAATTTGAAGAGAAGAATGTGTGTGTTCAATATCCTAAGCCTAAGCATAATGCCAAGAATGATGATTGTGGCACAAACCATCAAGATCATGTCTTAGTTGTTCCTTATTATTTATGTGAAACAGAAGTGGAATATGCAAGTTTTGTTACAAAATGGCCATGTGATTATTTTTGACAAAGAATGTATTGATGAAGAAGCTTATTAAATTTCCAATGAACAACTTTCATATTATAATAAACCTATCACATTTTAGTAATCATACATATCAATGGATGAGGCATATGAGTTCCATTATGTTGACCATGTTAATTCTTAATTTTTTGAGCCATCTTTTGAAATATTTTGCTTTGAGTTGGATGATAATTTGAAGAATAAATCATAATATGTTACTGAGCCAGAAATGGAGGTATTTTTTTATGTCTGGGACACAATTGATAATGGTTTTTGTGATGATGATCCTAATTCGAACATGAGGCAAAGACCAGAGGATGACTCCAAGGTTTTATATAAACTTTCTAATAACCCTGAGTTATCAAAAATAGAATTGCAATGTAGTTTCAGATATATGTTTCTGGGTGAAGGTCTTGAACAAAGTGTTTGTGAGGGTTTCTAGTTTGATGTACAAACTAAAATTGATGTCGACCCTTATGATTTCAATGAGAAAATGGACTATGAGTAATTTTCATTTCCTATCTAGTTGAATGAACGGCTGGTGGAGAGTAATTGTGAAATGAACAAGGTAAGACACCACATTGATCTTGTATTTCACTTAATGTCTGAATATAGTTTTCATTTGGATAGGGTTAGTGATGATAATGGTAAATTTAGGAATATAGTAATTATGGTTAGTTGCAATGACCACAACAAGATTTGTGGGTGGGAAATTCATGGCAATTTCTACAGTCTTAGCATAGTGCAAACTGTAGAGAATAAGGTATTTGAAATAGGTAGGGTATGGTTTTAAGTTTTGGGGGCCTAGGGCCACCAATTGGAAATGAAGCCTATTAAGTTGTAGAGTATAGGTCGAAAGCCTGCACATTAAAAGAGGATTCTTTTAAAAATTTGATATGGGAAACACATTGTACAATCATGTGTATAGTGTATATATGTTGGTTGCTTTGCTTTGGTTTTCTTGCCTTGTCCTAGTTTTGGTTCTCTATGATCGGTCTGCTTCAACATAAGATTATGGAATCTCTCACTATTCTATAGGAATAGACATCCCCAACTAGAGCCACTAATGGAACCCCTAAAAGTGCTTTGTATTCCATCTTAAAATTTTGTAGAATTCAGTTAATCACATATCTCTAGGCTTATTGGTTTTATCCATTTTCATGGCTTTAGGGTTTTGTGTTGATAAAGCCTTCTAAAAAAACCTTAAGTCTGATACCATTTGTAGTGTTATATTTTTTTGTTGACCTGATGTATCCTATTCTCGATCATGTTAAAACAACTTGAGCCTTCGATGCCCATGAAGTTACCGACCCCTTGTGCATAAGTCTAAGAAGTGATTTTATTTTATAAGATCATCTGATCGACCTTGTTTGGCCTTTACATCCTTTGCAATAAACTGGTTTAAGTCTTCTAAGGCCTTTGCATACATCATCCTAGGCATTCCCCTTTTTAAAAACCAACTTATAAGCACATGTAGAATTGTTCCACTTAAGTCCCAACTACCGCTCTTGCTCATCACTCATCACAGATAGCTTTGTGAAAGCACGACTCACATTAGTGATGTGCAATGAGTATTTTTTCTTTTTTTCACACATCGCAGATAGGTAATCGATCTTGAGTTTTGTATTAGTGATGTGTGATACATGTGTTCCTCCCATTATCATTGTTTTCTCCTTTGTCGCTAATTGCTTGAATTTTTTATGTTTTGAATTGGTGATGAGTGATGACCCTTTGCACTCCTTGTGGTTCTTTTCATCACTTATCATTGATAGTTGTATGCCAACCTTTTTCAAATGGGTGATGAGAGATCAATCAAGTGTTCTAATCTTTTATCGCTGATTTAAATTACATTTGTGAGTGATGTTTCTTGTGCCTTTGATCTTCAAGCGAGCACACATGGCCCGATCTTGTTCTATCATTATCTTTCCTTTATCGCTGATATGATCTGTAATCTAAAGCATGAATTAGCGATGCACGATGTAAGAAAGGGATTTTTCAAAGGGTCTATTTTGATCCTATGGTTGATATTTTCATTGCATTGAGTGCTCGCATTGTGATTGAACTCTAGGGAAGTAGGGTAAATCCATGATGAGTGATGGTATGTTGGGGGAAAATTCTCTTCAATGTTGGCTCATAGTACTTCACCAATTTAATTGAAGGAGTATGGGTCAGAGTAGTGATGCATGATGACTATCATATTAGAGATTACTAATGTAGTTAAATGAAGATGTGGCAACTTTCTAAGGAGGTATCACAATTTTTGAGGCACAAGTTGTAAAGCTAGGAGTGATGCTTGAGGAATTCCATTGATTTTGTTATAAATCTAAAGGGATCGACAACCCAAATTCAAAGTTAAGCAGCTAGTTGGCAACTCACTCACATGAAGCTTCTTCAATAATTAATGGCTAAACATTCCTAATGTTTCTACTTAATATGGATCATTTTTTTTTTTATCTCTCCTTTTGCAGTAATCTAGATTTGAGAGATTGGTCTAGAGCTAGGGAAAAGGTGTGTGACTCTAGGGTTTTTAATTGTAGAGGCATTGGAGTAATTTTCCTTGATAAGTTAGTTTTTTATAGGTGCCCTAATCCAACTATGCATTAGTTGGCTTGTGAGTTCAAATTCCTATGATAGTAGGGGTTTTAATTATCTGCAATTGTCACTTGGGCTGGTAAAAACTGTCTAGGTTTGAGGGTTTCTTTTTTGCAATTTTAATTTGAGAGCTTGAACTAGTAAGTTTTTCTTGCAATTGAGCTTCGTTGGTCCTTGTCCCATATCCCACAAGAATGAGTAAACCCAGTATGTCTACTCACCCAATGTGAAGATCTAGGAGACTTAGTCTACTTGAGTCCCAAAATGATGCACTTGAAACTGAACTTGATGTACTAGGAGATCCTATAACACCAAAGGAGGAGGAGAAAGCCTGCAAGAAAACTAAGGGTGGTGTCGAAAGCACCTATAATCTAAGGAGGAGGTTTGTTTCAAAAGAATTGGTCAAGTTTAGAAATGAAAAATATGTTAATCCTATGAGGGAAGCAAAGAAGAAAAATAAGTATCAGAAGGCTTATGATTCTTACATGGGAAAGCACAACTCTCCCATTGAGGTTTTGGATAGCCCTTCGGGTGATGAAGGTGATACTAATCCAAAATATGGTTGGTACCTTCTCACTCTGGTGCCACATGAGTATTCTAATGAGGGAGGAGTAGTAACTTCTCCAGTTTCAACATGAACTCGAAGTTGGTGGGCTTACTCTAATATTGACGATTCAAAGTAGTGCCTCGATTCCATTTTTATTTTTGATGACACCAGTGCCACAACAGCGGACTCATCCTTTTCAAAAAGCATATAGTTTTTTGTCTTTGTTGTTGACTTGGAGACCTTTTTGGCTGGTGTGATGGAGAGGTGTTGGACTCCATTGCTTCGATGGCAAATATGACTTTTTCAGTTAATATGTAACATTTTTCCTTGGGTTCTAATGGAGAATCTTCTTTGATTGACATGGATGAAGGATTTTAGAGCTGCTACAATAATTGATGTCTATTTGAAGGATGGTTGGTCTTCTTCAACAAATCGTATAGAGTTTTTATCTTTTTCTTTCCCCTATATCGAAATGATTAAATGTAACTACCTGGGGAATCTCTGAAATCAAGGTGAAATTAACTATCAAATACAAATGTAGTTATAATTTTAATTTCGTCATGATGCTTGTCGCTCCCATATCTCTATAAATGGGATTTTTGGCTTGGTTACAAGGGTATTTTTTATTGGTTGGTTGGTTGTTCTAGAATTTATCGCACAAGGAACTATAAAGGGTACTGAACATTTTAGTGTTAAGTCTTATGTTCGAGTCTACTAATATGTATATGTAATATTGATAGTAATATTGGTAATATAGAGTAGAGTAGTGTAAGTTCAACACCATTTTCTCTCCTATGTACTAGTTTAATAAGCTATGCATAATATAATCAAGGGTTATTGTATTTGTGTCTGTTGATTTCCAATAGATATATGGTTTCATTCTTGCTTAGTAATTCAAAGAATTGTTGTAAATGCTTGAATAAAGCTATGGGTTTATATTAAATTGAGTGCTAGGATGCTAGTAAGAAGTAAGGGTTGAGATATAATGTAGGAATATTGTTATGTAGTGTTTTCAAAGCTTCATATATTGTCATGTATGAAAATTTCTGTCAAATTATATGGTTTTTAGAATTGACTATGTTCCAAGGATGAGGCACTGGTCTAAGTGAGGTAATTGTATTGCATTGTGTTGATTAATTCAACAACAAACCATCCATTAAATCAAATTCTTTGAAATGGGTTACAATTATGTTAAGCACTACCATTCTCACACTCCTAATGTGAACTCTTGTTAAGAAGCAGGCAACTTCTTTGATGTGTTTTGTTAGTTCAACCTCTATGTGAGAATTATCTATGTGTTAAAATTTTCTTGATCGAATGAAAGAGGAATATTATATGAACCTAATAAGGATTACCCTCTTGGGTTTCACAAAGCCCGAAGTATAGAAGTAAAAGCCTCAAAATCCTTACTTGTTTTTTAGTCAATCCTTACCCTTTCTAATCATTAGATTCTAGAAGATTCATAGGTAAGTGGTAAGATCAATTTTGGTTCTAAAAAATTAACTAATGTAATCAATGGTAACTTCTACTCAGAAAGTGTAGATGATGTGATCAATGTGTAGGTGCAATAGTTAGCTCCACAAGCTGGGAAACCAAGATATGATAAAATCCAAGATGAATTGCTACTAAATGTAATGCAAGGAAGAACTATTTTTTTGGTTGGTATAGGATCACTTTACAACTAGTGATGCTCCTACATCAGACACCCGAGGTTGGAAGAAAAGTGAGTCCCTCACTTTCTAGGGCTAAGAGTAAAACCAAGACGATCAACCTCATATCTTATCCACTCTAAAATTTCCTACTAATCCTCCACTATGATTTTCCTTGACTAAATCCCACATTTAACTCCTCAATATACACAATTGATTTCCTTTGAATAGAATACCTTCTTGAATGAAATAATCCAACCACTAAATCTGGTCTGTCACTACTGGCTCTTTACATGCTTTCTAGTATTCACAAAAATCTGCATCACCTTCATACATATATTTCAATTCTTCAAATCCTAGTACTTGTACTCTCATCTCTATCAGCAAACTCCTTCTTTGGCTTAGTGCACATCTACCACTTTGTTTGACTTGACACTCCTATGCTTCAACATGAATGTATAAATCTACAAGAATTCAACCCATCTCATATGTCTTTGATTCATCTTCCCTTGAATGTTCAAATATTGCAACACTTGATGATCATTATACAACACAAACTCCTTAGGTAACAAGTAATGCCTCCAATTCTTCAAAGCTTGAATTATGGCATAAAATTCCTGATCATAAGTTGAGTATCTTCTTTTGGTATCATTCAACTTCTCACTAAAATAAGCTATAGGTCTTCCTTCTTGACTCAACACTACTCCAATTTTTTTTCCACTTGCATCATAGTCTACTTGAAATACCTTGTTAAAATCTGGTAATGCTAATACTGTTTGATTTGTCACCTTTTTCTTCAACAATTCAAAACTCTTTTGTGCTCTAGACGTCCACTCTAAATCCTTCTTGTCTCCTCTCATTGTCTCTATCATGGGGTTACAAACACTATAGAAACTTCTAATAAACTTCTGATAGAAACTCGCTAGTGCATGGAATGATCTTACTTATCCAATATTTACCACTGTAGGCCAATCTAAAATTGCTTTCACTTTCTCTGGTCCATTTTCAATCCTTCAGCAGAAATAACAAATCCCAAATATACTAACTCTATCTTCATAAAACTATATTTCTTGACATTAATCGGAAACTTCTCTTCTCTCAACCTTTGTAATACTTGCCAAATGTGCAACAAGTGTTCTTCTCTAGTCTTACTGAAAATAAAAATGTCATCCAAGTAAAAAATGACAAACTTACCCAATAATTTATTCAATACCTTGTTCATCAATCTCATGAAAGTACTTGATGCATTTTTCAATCTAAAAGGCATCACTAACTACACATATAATCCTTCATTAATCTTAAATGATATCTTCCATTCATCTCCTTCTCTGAACATGATCTGATGGCATCCACTCTTGAGATCATTCTTTGTAAAATACTTTTCCCCACTCAAATAGTCCATGATGTCATCCATCCTTGGCAACGAGAATCTAAACTTGACAATGGTCCTATTAATTTCTCTTAAATCTATACACATTCTCCAATCTCCATCTTTCTTGGGTACAAGTGTAGTAGGTATCGTAACTAGGCTCAAACTCTTAGATCAACCCTTTTCTCAACAATTCTTGAATCTGTCAGTTCAACTCTGCATTCTTTATCGATGTCATTTTATGTGTTTCTTTATTTGGAAAACTAGCTCCTGGTATTAGATCTATCTAATGGTTGACACTTTGGACCTCTAGTAAATCATCTGGTACATTGTCTGAAATGATGTCCTTATACTTGGTCAGTACTTCTACAACTTCTTCACTCTCTTTGATGGGATTATCTATCTTTGGACCATTTCTTTTCTTTGGAATCAATGCAAAACACATGTTCTCATGCCTCAATCCATCAAGAAATTTCCTTCCATCTACAAACATAGTCTGGAAGTACCACAAAATTTAGTCTTCTCCTATTCCTCCAAAGGTATCAACTTGATTCTTTTTCCATTTGATGTTACAGTATAAGTATTCCTTCTTCCATTATGATTTGCTTTCTTATCATATTTCCATGATCTTCCTAATAGTAAATGGCATGCATCCATAGGCATAATATCACACAATACTTCATCCCTATACGATCCAATATGAAATTTCATCAAACATTGTTCATTCACCAATATCTTATGTTCATAATGAATCTATGCAATCCTATAGGGGTTTGGATGTTTCAATATCTTCAAATTCAACTTTGTTACCATCTCCTCTTAAACTAGATTTTCAGTACTACCACTATCAATGATAATTTTACATACCTTTCCTCTAGACTTACATTTGGTTCTAAATAGACTTTTCCTCTACAGTGGTTCCTCAATTACTTCTTCATGCATCAAAGCTCTTCTCATTCCTAATGATTCAACTTTCTCTAGTTTTCCACATGAATTAGGGGATCCAACACGTTCTTCCTCCAAATAAGTTGATCTTCTAGTATGCTCAGATTTCTTTCTAGTGCTTCCTTGATGACACTTGAATTCTCTATGTCCTTCACCTCCACAATTAAAATAGGTTCCTTTGAATGGTCTTCTCTTATATCTCTCTTCATTCCTCTAGTATCCTTCATTATGGTAAGAATTATGACCTCTTTTGTTACTAGGGTAGAAAATTAAATCTTCTCTTCCTCAGTAGTATGGCTTAACATCCTTTTCTTTGATCCAATAGGGTTTTATATCTTTGTTCCACTCCATATAAGGCCTTTTTTCTCCTAGCTAGTTTCCATTCTTCTAAAATCTTCCTCTTGCACTTCTTTGTCTTTGTTTAAACTTCTATTTTAGTTTCTCCTCTTTTGTCAATGAAAATTAGTATACTTCTTCAACTTATCTCCTCTTCACCAGGATTAGTTCTTCTTGAATGTTTATTCTCAGTTCATTGATATATTTGGAAACCTTTTCTTTTCTTGCTTCACTATGACTATTTTTTATTATCATCTTGTAGAATTCTTCAATATACTCCTTCATAGATCTATCCTTTTGTCTCAGGTTTTGCAATCTCTTCAACAATTCCAGTTCATAGTTGGTTGACCTATGAATTTATTCTTCAGCTTTGTCACCATTTCATCCCATTTGATGATTATTTCTTTGCCTCTTCTATTTCAGTCCAGTTGAACTTCTTTCCACCATAATGCAGTGTGACCTTTCAACTTTTTTTCACAAGTCTGACTCCTTTTGGATCTTCAATTTCTTCATATTCAAAGTATTCCTCCATTTCATTGATCCAATCAATCAAATCCTCGGGATTCAAATTTCTTGCATAATTTTGAATTTCAATTTTAGGTTGCTTGCCAATTTTTTAAATTGCCTTCAACATCTTTACTTTATTTGATTCTTCTTCTTCTTCATCTAGGGTTTTTGCAATTTGATTCACATGTTCTGCTTCTTCATCACTTTCATCATTATGCCTAGGGTTTAGGCCTTTCCTTCAATCTTATTCAATAGCATCTAATTTAACTTGCATCTCATGCATCATCTCCAATGTTTCATCCATTCTTCCAGCAACATTCACCATAGTAGGAATTCTCCTTGGCAGTATCTCTCCCCTCAAATATGATGTAACTACCTCAATTCGGTGATCTAGCTACAAGGGTTTCAACTACCACACAATCAGCAATTGATTGAAAATGAATGTAATCTACCTCTGTTTGGTGAACTATTCACCTTAAGGAATCCCTTCAGGAATTGAATCTTGCTCTTATACCACTTGGTGCAGTTATGGTAGGAGGGTTCCATAAGGAACAACCTAGACCATATAGCAATGAGTCAAAATAATGGAGAAAACACAAAAACTAGATATGCAAATATGAATCTTCATAAATATGGAATTTTTACATGCAACATTGGCCACAAGGATGAATATCTAAGGCTCTTGGGCCTTGCCTTATGGGATTACAACATACCACTAGCCAACAGACCTTATTACATGCCTCCAAAGGGTTATTATGAAATATCTTGAATCTATCTAATGATGAACTACTAACTGATTACTAATGGTCTACAAATGATTACAATACTTATAACTATGCTTCTCTATCTCCAAAATAGATCTACATCGGCCACAAGGGTTAATAATCCGATGAATGCTGAAATATGTATGTCGGCCTTAAATTCTTCGACTAAGAAATAATAAACGATAACTTTTGGTCAGCAAGTGTAGATGATGTGATCAATGTGTAGGTGCAATAGTTGGCTCTGTGAGCTAAGAAACCAAGATGTGTAAAATCTAGGATGAATTGCTACTAAATGCAATGCAAGAAAGAACTATTTTTTTTGGTTGGTATAGGATTTACTTACAACCAGGAATGCTCTTGCATCAGAGGTGAAGGAATGGATCAAGGATTCTCATCGATGGATGAGAATGAAAATTGACATGGATCAAGGATTTAATCAATGGCTCTCATTGATTCAAAGAAGTGCACTTCCTAAAAATTAGGAAGTTGTTAGGAAGTTTGTTACAAAGGAATATTCCTTTTTTGGAGTTTGAATGGAAGAATATTTCAAGGGAATATTCCCTTGCAAGTGGTAGGGTGAGAGAAAATAGAAATTAGATAATTAAAAAAATGTTTTGATTGTGCAATTTGAGTGAAATTAGGACTCTCATTAAATTATTTATTTATTTAATGAAAGAGGGACAAATGATATTTAATTGAATAATTAATATATTTAATTAAATGAGAGGATATAGGCAATTTAATTAACTAATTAAATTAAGATGAAAATTATCGTGAAAGGGGGTGAATTAACCTAATAAAATTGATTATCGGATCAATAGATGAAAGTGAAGCATTTAATTAAACAACTAGGATTATTCAATTAAACATTTCAAAAAGAGGTGATTCGGGACGAAATGGTGTTAGTAGTCAAATTCAAGTGTGTAATATCAGTCAGGACAATTTTAAGTGTCAACAAACATGTATGGAAAATGTGGTAGCATAAACAAGGCGATGATCTATTTGAAAAAATGCCTCAAAGAAATGTGGTCTCATGGTGATGAAAATCACCATAAGACCACATTTCTTTGAGGCATTTTTTTAAACATCTTGTTGCCTTATCTATGCTATTGCTTACTATTATGGTTTGATAGATTTTTTCCAAGCATCCATAGTTTGTTCGAAAGCACCTGCTTTATGCTTTTAGTCATAGAAACAAGGAAGTGAGTTGTTTGATAAAATGCTTTGGTATACATGTATGAAAAATGTGGTAGCATAAATAAGGCAATAATTTTTTGAAAAAATGCATCAAAGAAATATGGTCTCATGGTGATCATATTACTTTGATGCATTTTTTTCAAATAGCTCATTGCCTTGTCTATGCTATTTCTTAATATTATGGTTTGATGGATTTTTTCCAAGCGTCCATAGTTTGTTTGAAAGCACCTATTTTAGGATTTTAGCCATGGTAGCTTGGAAGTGAATTGTTTGGTAAAATTCTTTGGTATACATGTATGGAAAATGTGGTAGCATAGACAAGGCAGTGAGTTGTTTGAAAAAATTCATCAAATAAATGTGGATCTCATGGTGACATGAGCTTTTTGAAAAAATACCTCAAAGAAATTTGGTCTCATGGTGATGTACTTTGAGGCATTTTTTTCAAATAGCTCACTGCCTTGTATATGTTATAGCTTACTAATACACTTTGATAGATTTTTTCCAAGCACCCATAGCATAGACAAGTTAGTGAACTATTTGAAAAAATTCCTCAATAAAATGTGATCTCATGGAATGCCATGAGAAGAAAATACAATTGGAAATTTCTCCTAGTTATTAGTTATGCAATGTGAAGTAATTGCATAACAGCTTATGTTGACTCTAAAAAATGATATTGTAATTGAAATTTTGTCATCTATCAACATCTAGTTATTATTTATACAATGTGATATAATTCTTTGAGTTTGAAAGATGTAAAACTGCAATGTAATCAACGATATGAATATAAACTACAAAAATCTATTAAGTACAATTCACTAGTTAAACTTTGTATTTTATTACCTAAATGAAGCTTTGAACTCCACCTCCACTGGGAGGAGTTTTGAAAAATCCAAGATTAACATATTCAACATCCAAAATTAGATATTAGAATACCATTCATATAGCAATTCTATTCACATGTAATATTTATAATTTTTTACTAGTTACATACCTCGGTAGTACATGTAGTGTAATACAAAGGTGGAGAACCATTAAAAATTGAATGAACACTATGACCCTGAAATTTCATTACAATCATCAAACTAAATTAGTTAATCTTGCATTTAAAATATAAAATTTAATAAATTAAATTCAATGAACTTGCTAACATTTACCTGAGTATCAAGGCCAAAAGCCTCATTTAGGAGCATCTGTCATCACCAACTGTTGAGTTGTAGATGTAGCTTATGCATTTGCATCTTGACTATTTGTGGGGTCATAACCATAGGCTAACCTACAAGCTTGACAAATATGGGGTGGAACCCTACTCCTTGAAGTCTCCCTCGGCTCATGCTATGTTGCAAGACTGGAATTCTCTATGATGCTCTTGGTCAAGAAAGTAATGGATTATAGTGTATCAACCTCAGAACTCTCCTTCACAATGGAAGGAATAGTCACGTGCTCATAGGTTGATCTTGTGAGTTCTTGTCTCATTGGTCGTTGTGGGTCAAGACATGCCCCCGATCTATCCTGTGTTGACCCCCCACCTCTACCTTGAAATTCCCACATATCAAAATAGTTTGGCACTTTATTGAGTACAAACTCGTAGTAGAGTTTCCTCAAAAAATATTGTGGGACCTCATTAATGTTGCATGGAAGATGGTCAAAAACCGTCCACCACCTCTACCAAAAATGATTCATTATCCCTTGTTGTTTGCACCAATGGATAGGAAACCTCTTTCTTGTATGGCATAGAGGTTTATTTGTTCGTGGGTTTGTGAAAAGGGAACATAAGTCAAATTTTGTAATTTTGTATTTTTTTAGTTTTTTGTAAGATAACTTATTTGCATTGAATTGTCTAAACTCTCTCCTCTTATCTGAAAAAGTAGATATTTCCTTGCTAATTGAATATACATTTAATAACATAGATTCAAGAGATTGAGAAAGCACGGCTCTATGTGAGGTTGAACTTGCAGGATCTTTCAATCTTGCAATTATGTCCTCAATTTGTTTTTTTTTATTTTCAGTTTGGCCCATTAAATTTTCTTATGTTATAAGGGCATATTGAGGAATTAATAGAGGTGTTTGTTGTTGGGTTTGTTCTTCATCAGATATTTGGCGTTGAGGTGATTGAGGATTTTGAGGATTCTGAGGAGGAGGTTGATTATCAATTCCTATAAATTAAAGAAATTTACATCAAAAAACCACTTAAATCTACCTATTTAGTAACAATTTCACACAAGAAAAAAAAAACTTACTCCTTTGACCTCTCTGACATCATGGTGGAATTTTGATGAAGAATCAGCAACAATTTGGTGAATAATTTGGCCTCCAATAATGTGATTGCACTCTCAAGAGTTTGCAAGCCGCGGGTTTGTAGGAAAACATAGAAATCACAAATGACAAATATTGTTTTTTTTATTATAAAGAGATATAATATGCTTGCATTATAATCCAAGCGTGTTATGGCCTTGGTGTTGTAGATCCTTAGGCTTGGCAACACCAGGCCATAATGTGAGTGCCTTATAATGCACTCATGTTATGGATTTTTTTAAAAAATTAAGAATTTTGTCCAATTTTTGGCCCCCCATATTTTTTCTCCCGCCCAATATCGTACCTTGTTGGGTATTGTGATATTTTTTGGGTATATACACTAAGAAGGTACCTATTGAAGGTGTTACCATATTCAACTTGCTAATAAATAATGAATTATTTATCCTCTTGAAAAGTGGAAAACTACTCCAATGTTCCTTGTGAGTTAGGTCTTGACCATGGTGGGATAGAAAAGTGATCATTATTACGTGTTTCAACAAGGGGCCTCAATGGTTAGGTTTCTTTGAAATGGTACTACTAACATGCAATCAAAAATAATATATCTAATATTTAGGAAATGAATTGCATATTCGAATTTTTCCATAGAAGATTTATCAATTAAATGCTCTTTCCTAAATAAACTTAGACTGGTTTTAAAGAAAAAAAAAATATGGTAACAAGAAAGAATTAAATAAATTATAAATTAAATGGAAAATGACAATATTTGTTTCATTAATCATTTTTGAATGTTTAGACAAAATCTCACAAACTGTTGCTAAAGAAAATAGTCATTCACACAGTTGTTAACAATGATGCAATATTGCAAGGAAATAAAATTGATCACAAGATTTTTAGGTTTCATCAAATCAAAATACCATCAAACATGCACAAATATGAGATAAATCTTACATAATTCCATAATAATATATAATATTTCATTAATTTATTCAATTTGGAAAAGTAGAACAATCATACCATCACCAATACACCAGATTGAGATGCATGAAAAATAGGTGTAATCCTTTAATTCATCAAAATATGATCTTCATAAAGTCGATAGCAAACCCAAACTGATAATGTATGTGTTTACTTTGCAAAAAATCATCAAAATCGGATCCTTTAGAATGATCTAGAATCAAAAATATATAAGGCACAAGGTTCCATAAATTCTCAATTTGAAACAAGGGCCAACTGAAACTAACTTTAGTGCCCCAAATCTATCTAAGCTTAACTAAAATTAAATTAAAATATAACAAAGGTGCCTCAGTTTTAGTTCTAAGACCAACTAAACTTAAACTAAAGAAACTAAAGGCATAACTAGAAGTAAACTAAAAACCAACACCAAATCTAGAATTACAACTTAGGCATTGACTTATTACAAATATATTCAAAATTAATGAAAAATTAAAACACTTTGACTCTAGTTAATTGGGAAAGTTGTTGGTGAAGGAAGAAATCACTTCATTCATTTTCTCCATAGGTGGGCCCTAGTGATACTGCAATTTTATTCTTTGATTGAAGGCCAAACTCTCCATTTTCTCTTGTAACTAGACAAAGGCAATTAACTCATCTTGAAAAGAGTGAATCCATGCTTTCTTATCCATCATTTTTTTAATTTCTACTTGATTCACTTGTCCTTTCATAAGATTCTTTAATATCTCACCATTTTACTCAGGGTTGTCACTATGGCAGGTATCTCCCAAAATGTGTAGTCCAATCTTCCCACAAAATTATCAATCTTGGTCATAGCTCATTCATCTAGACCCTTATTTTTATTTAGTTTGGTTTCACACTTATTCAATATATAATTGACTCTCAATTGTGCATCCTTCAACCATTCAAGAGGTTTATCCTTATCTTCCTCTTCAAGTATTGTTGCTTTGATCAAATCTTTTATAGGTGTTGCTTTTATTTTGTGTAAAATTGGGATGTAATCCTCCCAAACCAATAATTTTACACCTATCCCCACCTCAATTTGTTGGGTTAGACTATCCTCATCACTAATGCAGTTGTATTAACGGAAAAAGTATCCCTTTTTCCTTAATTTGGAAATAATTAATAATAAAATAAGCTTAATGTTTCCTTGATTTAGTGTTGTAATGTGTTTTACAAATTCACATTAAGTTTAGGTCCCTTTTAAAGTAAATGGACTTAATTGTGCATTATTTTAGGGTGTTTTAAAGTGTATATTTACACTTTCAAATTAATCTAGGGCTTTATTAATTAATTTAGGTTAATTTGCCTTAATTGGCCCATTTAATTCAAATCCAAGCCTAATTAATTATAGATTCTGGGGGATAAAGCCCAGCATTCATAAATGATATTACACAACACTTAATTTTAGAAGGTTTTTGTCCTAGGTTAGTGACCTAGGACAAATTCACCACCTAGTGAATGGGTCCTCACTAGGACCTAGGACCCTATTTTCACATAGCATTTCACATTGTTCAAGTGTGTCCTAGTTAAGTAAGCTACCTGACCCATTCACCCTATGATGAATGGGTCCTCACTTAGACCTACAAACCCACCATGGGATATGTTTTTGGCGATATTTTAATAATTTCAAATACTAGATCTGATGTCGGCTTGTGATATTTGAATTTTGGTATTTAATGGTAAGATATGTATAAATACAAGACTATTTCACTTATTTTCATCTAATAATTTTTATCCAAGAATCATAATAGAAATTTTATGAGATCAAGAGAAATTCAAGAGCATTTCTAAGGAATTCAAGGGAATATTTGAAGAAGATTATTGCAGAAATCAAGATCCATTTCATCATGTCAAAGGCATAATGCATCATGCATGTTGTTGACCTAATTTATTGATGTATCATTCAAGATCAATCAAGAATATTAAAGGAATTATTTATAATCAAGGTTCATGATAAAGATCTACATTCATTGAGTCCACCTCATGCTAGTTTGCAGATTTTTAATCCAAGGTTCAACTATGGTTTGGTGAGTTGTTACATAGATTTTTTCAATCATTCCTTTATGAATTGTTTCATTTCAAGGTTTAATTACCAAAATAATTTTTGACCAAGGAAAACCCCTTTTCCCTAACAAAAAAAAAATTATCTCCTTTGATGTGTGATTGCAAGTTTTAAGTTGAAGATCTATTCGAGAGAAAAATTGCAAAAGTTGTCAAAGCTGGTAATCTAAATTATCAAATCATAGAGGTTGAGCTACAATGTTTTTTTTTGTGTTTTTGATAGTTCCCGAGTAGAATATAGGAGTGAAAACATTGAAGAACATAACCTAGAAACCATTTTTCCAGAGCCCTAGCTAGGACCCATTCGCCATAGGACGAATGAGTCTTCAGTGAGGTTCGAAAAAACACTTTTTGCAATAGGTACACATCATTTGGCCCTCTTAAAACTTTCCTTTTTATTGCTATTTAGGTTAATTTTGATTTATGTAACTCATTTACACATTATAGCCCACATATTGAATGAAACATAAAAGAATAGGAGGTTCATCATTTTGTATCATTTTTATAAACCCCATTTAGTTATGTTTCATTATGGTGAACCAAATGTTTTGAGAATTGTATTTTTTTTATTTTGGAGTCTATTTTCATCCTAGATTTAGATCTTGCATTCATTTTCATCAATTTGCATTGACTTAGGTCTCATTTAGGGTGTCTTGTTTGCATTCAAATTGGTATCTCATTAAAGGTTTTAGGATTGGATTGTTTTCATTCTTTAAATCTGAAAACTACAACAATAAATTAGTCATATTTCATATCATTTACATTATAAAAACTTTCATTTGAAAATTGAAGCAAAACTGCATATCAAACTAGGTCTTTTACGATATCATTTTATCACATTTTTCACTTGCATTTCACATTGTATTTATAAAAAATCAAACTGAATCTTGTTGTTACAAACCTAAATCTAAAAACCATTGGAAACACCTAAAAATATGTAAAAATTAGTTTCAAAAACCTCATCTAGGACCCATTCGCCATAGGGTGAATTATTTTGTGATCAGGTTCTAATCTGCATTTCTGGGAATTAAAATATTCATTTTTGTGCTTCTATTTGATGCTTTCAGTTTTTTGTTACAATTTTTTGAGTTTTTGTTTCATTAATTTCATCATGTCTAGCTTAATTTGGTATATTTAGTGCATTGTGTGATTTCAAAATTGCATTTACAAGATTTCATTTCAGATTGTTGCATAGTGTAATCAGCAAATTAAGTTGTTTAAATTCTAAAAATTGCACTTACATTATAAGAACTATTGCATTGCACCTTTAAGCCTCCTTCTAGTTTTTGTTTGTACACTAAGTTTTTAAAAATTGTAAGAGCTTTACAACTTGGTGTCCTATTAGCAATACTATTGTGAGACATAGTTTGAGGCTCATATTATCCCACAATACACCATTCATCATGGATCATGGGTTTTCTAGCTCTCTTTCTAATAGTGTTGATAATAAACCCTCTATGGATCATAGTATGCATACCTCATTTCCCATGACTTCCCTTCATGAAAACAATATGCATGATGTTATTCATTTCTCACAAGAAGACATAAAAAGACTAGATGAAGGCCTAGAAAATTTACAAGACACTGTGCTTACTAAAAGCATGGACATTAGTATGATTCCTACTTTAAAAAATCTAAGGAAACTTCTTAAAACTGGAAATGAAACACAAATTTTCAATAGCCTTATTTGCTTCCTTCATGATAACTTAAACAAACAAGAGAATAATAACATACATGCCTCGGTCAACTTTATTGAAGCTAAACATTATAAGTTCTCAACCAAAATGCCTCTTGATATTGCTTTCTCACAAAAAGACATACTTAAACATGCACCTAATAGTCCTCTTTACATAGCTGGAAGAATTAATGACAAACCTACTAATAGGATATTAATTGATCCCGTCTATGTGGAGAACATGATCACTGAAGAATTCCTATTTATGCAAGAAATTTATCAAGATACATATGAAAAACTGAAAGCATGAATCAAGATGCATAATGGATTTTCTTATCCTGTGATGGGCTTGATAAATCTCCCTTAAAAATTCAAACCAAAAACATTAAGTGTCTCTTTCAAAATCATCCTGTCATCAGACTGATTTCATGTGAAGTTAGGCTACCCATGGATTCACTCCATGAATTTCATCTCGTCAGTTGTGCATAAATGTTTAAAGTTTCCCTTTTGAAATGAAATATTTACTATGCATCATAGTGGCTTTAATCCTATGTCTTCCCGAGGGAACTTTTCATTGGATTTCTTTTGGACCAAGCCTATTGAACCAATTAGACCTCGTGAGGACTACTTTTTCAAATCATATCAAAAGTTTAAGGAAAAGCACATACTAAAATTATCCCTTAGAAATATGCCTCAACCCATGATTGATCCACCTATCATTGAAAAAACCATGGTTGAACCGAAATCCCTTCCAAATATCCAAGAGCAACCTATGAAAAATCCTCCTACCATTTCCTATAAGAGACCACTAGACTATTAAAACAATCTCATTGTGCCTCCTAAAGTCAAACAAGTTTACAAAGCTAAAGATAAATTGGTTGATCAACCTCCTATGTTTCCTTCCATTCCTCCCCTAAAAGAAGAAAAGAAACCTATGGTTGATAAACCCGCTCCTACACAATCATAAATTGACAACAGATTGAAATGAAATTGAAATGCTAGAGAGCGTAGGCATAGACATCATGCTATTGCTTGTATGTTGAAAACTAAAGAAGAAAAGAACAACATAGAAAATCAAAATCCAAACTTTCTTAAAGCAATGCATGATGATTCTATACCTTTGCCGCAATTTAAACAAGAATCTTCTAGAGACGTTATCATTCGACCTCCTATTGTGATTAATTTAGATGATGACATTGATATTGCAAATATTGATGAATAAGTGCATAATGAATTGAATTCATTGTTCTCCTCTTACATTAGATTAAATGAAAATTATCCTAAAAAGAGTGTTGAAAATGATATGTTTCCTAGTTTGGCACTTGTCGTTGTCCCTTTGGCTAGTTGTTTTCCTTCCATATATACCAACCGAGATTGGGATACGGACGACCTACTATAGGTTGACTCACATGTGCCTTAGTAGTCTTTTGTATTGTTTTCTTTTCAATATTTTTTCATGTGATTGCATGTGTGTAATGTGATCCCCCATACTATTTTATTTGATCTCTCTCTTTTTGTGCATTCCTCTATTTGTATCTACATTATTTTCTATGGCGTAAACATTTCACCTTTTTCATTTGTCTTTTTTTTTCCTTTTTGGGATGAAGCAAGGCGTCGAGACATTTAGGTCTCTTCCATGTTGACCCAAAAGGATTTTTCTTTGTTTTAGCTATCTTTATATGGCATTCATCGAGTTCTATGAGTATTTGGGGAATGATGACATTTCCAAACTCTATAACAACATTGTAGCAAAGACATACTGACTCCAAATCCATAGTCCCTTATGTACTTTTGGGGACAACCTCTCTCTCCTTTTTCGTGACGTAACTTTATTCTAAAACATGTGACTTGGAATAGGCCTTTTCGAGTAGAGATCTCACATATTAGGAGTAAACATTGGATAATTTAAAGAAATTTCTCACGTAAATTGTGTTAGCAACTACTTTAAAGTGAGGGAATACATCGATAATATCTTTCAACATTTTTCATATTTCATGGTGTGATTTTATTTTTTCTTGTGATGTGTCATTTTCTTGGTGGTTTCATTGGGTTTGATGTCCTCCAAGAGTGTTATATTTCTTAGTGTATGACTTTCCTCTTAGTGGTGATGTGACACACTACATTCCCTAAGTTGTGAATCTTTTACTCTTGACTTGTCCTTTCTTGGATACATTAGGAACAATGTTCCCTAAGAAGAATACCTTACATGAATGAAGCAATATCCCCTTGAACAAAAACCCATATGCATATTGTTCATAAGTGCTTGGAATAATACAACTTTCTGACCTTGTGAAGCTTGAAACCCTAATTCAAGGCCACCTGGCATAACACACCTTGTTTTCTTGTGGAGCCTTTTCATGTGCATAGATGCTTAGCATAATGTATCTTGTTAAGTATGAAATATGAATGTGAGTGGTGCCCTATCGGATTTATCATAGGGATAGATTTGGTATGGTGAGTACAATGAGAGCCGACATAGAGGCATGACTTTCTCACTAAGCCAACTTTCTAGGGGAAGACTTGCCTAGTGGATAGCCTACAATTTTGCTACCTCGGACTGAGCACAAACTAATAGTCTAGATGTGTTCCACATCATGTTGGACAATCTAGGCTTGATCTTTTTTGTCTTTTATGTTGTATGTTTGTGTATCTTTTTCATTACTGCATACATAAGTGTTGGTGTTTTTTCCAGCTGGACCTTGAAACCCTCTAAAGGGTAGCCAACCCTTATGCTCAATAATCTTCAAATTTAGTGGCCAACTAATGAGTAAGGATTATCGATCCCTCGCTCCTACTCTTCAAGCTCTATGAAACCTAGGAGGGTAATCCTTATTGTGCTCAAGAAATATTTAGCTCTTTAAGAGCACTTCTATACACAAATCAATTCTTATTTGGTGCAAATAGGAATTCTTCATCAAATATTTAGCTAACCTTTAAAAAAATTACTATCCAGTGCTAGGAATTGGATGAAACTTCAGATTCATACATTGTATTTGGAATTTTTAATGATTTTCATTCTAGTTTTGAATCCCTAGTCAGGAGCATTGCTAGCCTGAATCCCTAGTCAAGAGCATTGTTAGCTCGGTGGTACATATTCTTTCTCACTACCTCCCTCTCAAGCCTATCATACTTCTTCCCCTTCTCATTCACCATTTCCTCTAAAAAAAATCTAATTCTACAAATTATAGGGATGCTTGACAACGCTCTGCATAGAATTCTTACTAGCTTTCGCTTTTTTCTTTGGAGTTACAAGAACTTTAGGAATATCTTGCTCACTTTTTGGGAATGTCACTATGAGACTCAAGGAGATTAATTCTCTTTGACCTTTGAAATGGGATGATAGACACACTTAGCTTATCCATCTTCAGCAAAGTAACTTCACCAACTCCCACAAGGTAGAGACACCAAGAATGACTACCTCAAACTCTGCAATTACTAGAAACAACACCACATGCTCACACTCAGATTCTCAACTCTCAAAGACTACAAATGATGAGAATAACAAGCAATAAATCTTCATTAAATAGATCAACTGGAGCATGTATACATGAATGTTCCAAGGGAGTTCGCATAAGCGAGCTAAAAACCCTTCTCTTGATTCCAAATCTCAGTTTTCAATGCCCAAGATGTCTTGAAACTTGTTTATCATTTTCAAAAATTACAAGAGAGTAATCATTCATGCACATCAGGATTGAATTGAGTAGTTATATATGTGGCCTCAGCCATTACTTCTCACTCACGTGAACCAAAATAGCTATTGTGCTCATATCTCTGGTTTTGAATAATAGTCATAGATCTCCTTCTCAGATGACGTGCCGAATGACCCATATTGGGTCAACCAAATTTGAACTCCATCACTATCGCTTGTTAATCCTTCAACCAATGAAAACCCTACTATAAATATGCCAACTCATCCGCCCATGGGCTCCATAACCCTTCTCCAAGCAAAGGAAGAGTTCCATGTGTCACAAGCTCGCTGACCCTACTACTTTTAGAATAGCATTATTGTGTTCATGCAGGGTCAACGAGGAATAGCTGAGATTAACTCTCAACCTTCCATTATATCTTTCAATTTGAAACCTCACATCATCAAGCATGATAGTGGAGGTCGGGCCCCACACTAGCAATAGGACATGTGTCAACCACCCATTGACCCCGCTGCAATTCAGAAATTATTTTTTAAATATCCAGGGGTTGGCGAGGAACGGTCATGATTAAAACACATCGCTGCATCTCAAGTGTTGATTTGAAGGCCTAAAACACTAGGCATAAGGTTAAAACTGGGTCCCACTCTTATGACATTACACGTGTCAGCAGCCCACTGACCCCGCTGCCAGTAAGAAAATAATATTTTAATCTCATGGGGCTGGCAAGGAGTGGCTAAGATTTTATCCTTTGATCTGATAGTTGGCAATATCTGCATGTGCAATAAAAGTTAGTTTTAAAGATGGGGGTGTGACTATGTTGATGGGAATTAACCATTAGGAATAAAGACTTATTACTTAAGTCACTTAAGTGAAATACTTCATCCTGACGTAGGGAAAATTAAAACCATGACCATGACAAAACAAAGAACCAACTCAAAATTTGCAAAATTTTAGAATCTCTACCAATGGCTCATGCTCGTGGATGCATACCCTAGGTGAGTATGGAAAGAATTAATATCTCATGATTGAAGCAAACCAGCATAGAGAAGCCAAAAAACTAGGAGCTTTCCTCGACAAGGAAAGAAGACACAACCGAAAGAAAACACACCAAACCTATATACATTAAGTACAAGACTGTACATTGTATCTTCAATTGCAATTTAAAAAGACTTCTTATGTAACTTCATAGGCTTCACTCCTCAAACTGGTGGCCCCAGGCCCCCAAAACTTTAGGCCAACTTTTACCTCTATCAAATATTTTATCCTTTGTTTTTTATAATGGATCAACAATTGCACCAAGAATTTCCCAACAATTAACTCTGTTGTGATTAACACAATCAACCATACCTGATTGAATTGCAAAAGTGAAAGATTCATATTCAACCTGGTCAAGGACATCCTAGACTTTGACATCATATTTAGTTTGCATATCAAACTGAAAATTTTCATAAAAAAATTGTTGTGTACTATGCAAACAACCCCCAAGTGCATAAAAAGGGAAAAGAGCATACTCAGAAACATCCTTGAATTGTGCATCATGGCATAAGAAGTCATCTACACACTTTTATTTAGCTACATTAGAACACTCCTTGGTGCCATGGAAATGGATATCATATGCATCATCAACATCCCAAAACTGAGTAAATACATCCATCTCAAGTTTAATAACATATTCTAATTCATTTTCCAAATCATAATTTAGCTCAATGCTAAATACTTCGGGAGTGGGCTCAAACAATTCTGCACTCATAGGATCGCCAAAGAAACATTCATGGGAAATGGTAACCCTATGTGCACCATTAGATAAACTAGCAAACTCTTCAACATTATCAGTTGGTAATGATGTTGATCAAAGATCCATATGCTTTTCATCATTTATAACCTGATCATTGAAAAAAGAAGTTTGTCTTTCATCAATGTGTATATCATCATCATTTTCATGTATAGCTGACATTTCAATTTCTACCTCACACAAACAATCATGAGCAACAGGAACATAAGCACGTTCACCTACCTCTTCATCATTTCTAGCTCTATGCTTAGGATCAACACACTGAACACATACATTCTTATCTTCAAATCGTTCATCATTTATAGAATAGATGTGTTCCTATGATGGAAAATCCTCATTGCATTCCATATTTGCATTCAATTCAATGTTTTCATTCACTTGTAAACAAGTGGCTTTATCAATATTCATATCATTGCATATTTCATGTGAATAAAGTACTTCTGAATCATCCTCACAAAGATAGTTACAATCCTTAGATAAACAAGCAGGAACTTCAATCTCATGTTGATCCTCAAGTTTACTAGTGACATCTGTGTCAAATGTAAGATAACCAGAAGCAATACCCTTGAGGAGCTCATCAATGTGTTGCCTTATTCGCTCATTGCCACATTCTAACCCTGCATCAAATGCATCATCAAAGTCATGAGTAAAGAGTGGATTATTTCTACACCAATAAGGGTCACCATTGCTCATCTCTAGTGAAGATGGAGGCTCATCAAATAAGGGGTTTTGTCGTACATTCATTGTTGTCATAAAATCTTCTCCTCCCTCGGCATGAAGGTCTAAATCTTTCAAATCATCATTGTATTCAAAATCACTATAATCACTAGAAGAGTATAGAGATAGATTTTCAACTTCGTTCACATCATCAATAGTTAACATCTTTGCCTCACTTTCTGAAAACTCTTCATAGGAAGAAAAAATTTCCTCGAGTAGATATACATATCCATTATCATCACCATACACCCTACTCAAAGAAAAATATTTCACCTCCACTTCATAAGGATAATAATGGTCAATAGAAGAGTGACCACATCTAATGCCATCATAGTTATATAGCAGTGAGATCCATCATTGTTGAAACTGTGTTCAAACTGAATGCTTGAATATTAATTTCTAACATCTTGGCCCCTAATTTGCAATGAGATATTGAAACAACATATGCATCATTGTTAGTGACCAAATCATGGCATGGAGTGACCTCTTGCATCTCTTCCACTTCTTCCTCATCCAAAACATCCTAAAGACGTAGTTCATGCCTATCTATTTTGGAATCATACCATGCACCTTCATCTTCATCACTATTGTATTGATTTCCATATGTTTCAATTGTGAAGTGATTACAATCATTACATTCACCCATATAACAAGATGAATGTTAATACTCTGATACACTCCCTTCACTTGTTTTCATTTTTTTTTGGTTTTCCTTAATAGGACAGCCACTACTAACATTTTGAGACATCGGATTTTGTGCATAATCACACTTGGCTCCTTCTACAATCTTTATCCACTCAACTATTTGGTCAAAAAAATGAGGCTTCAATTCCTTTGGTAATGTACTCAGTCCTAACGCATAAATTTCATAAAACAAATCAATGCATATCGAATCCTCGGGTCTAAGATTTTTGGGGACTTTCAACAAAGCATCCAAAAATATTGATAAAAAATCATAGGGTGACTCTCCTTTGTGCCTTTTAATTTCATATAATTTCTTAACACAAGACATATGATCAACTTTGCTCAAAAATTGCTAATATTCAGCTTGGAAATCACTATGATCTACATATTGTGATGATGGGGAAATCACAATAGTGGGAGCATTATCACCTTAACAAATATCTCTATTGTTTGATCCATTGATTCCATTTTCAAGATTTGTGCTAGGATAACCAACACTTGCAACCCTATATCCTTTCATCATTGAATAATTCAAGTTATTTTCAATATCCATGGTAATTTGATATGCTTGATGTAATGTTGTGGATTCTTTATCTCTTAACCAATAGTTCATTTTCTTATCAAATGTACCTAAATACACTACCAAACACAGTGCATCATTTTGTCTTAGATTTTCTAGGATGTCCTTTATTGCCTTTGAAAATCTGAGATGAAAAGCTAGAACTAACTCATCCTCTTCTTTCTCAATGCTCATAAATTTTTGTCTCATTGAAATAGTATCCACCCTTTCACCAAATTGTTCCATGAACATTGTTTAAACTCATCCCAGGAATAGATAGAGGATGTTGATAGATAGGAGAACTAAACTCTTGCATCTTCTTTTAGATACTGAACAAAAAGTTTCAAAACAAGATCCTCACAATCGAGTTCATATTCTCCCATCACATCTACAAATTCTTGCAGATTCCTATTTGCTGATTCGGACTTATCACCATTGAATTCTGGTATCTTATCTCTAATCTTTAGATGGTATGACATTTGGGTAACCCTAGATACCACTAAAATTTATAGCTCTATTCCTTTCAGCACTGAACTTTCTTTGAGAACCTCGCTAGGTCTGATCACAATCCATGGTTTCACTAGGAACCATATAAGGATCATGCATAAATTTACGCATACACTTTATTACACCTTTACAAGTTTTGTCAGATCAACCTTGTAGTTACATAGAGACACTCAAAATTCCTTTGCAATATGATCTTAAGCATTTACAATAGAAACTTACTAACTCTACTTTCTTAAGACCCTTCAATGGGAAAGATCAAAAGATAAACACACTTCTTCATCATAATATAGAGACGTCAAATTATACGTTATTCCCTTTCTTAGTGTTATTTCACTTAATAGGGAATCATCTATCATCTTAATTCTTGAAAATTTCTCATAAACTGGTTTTAAACATGATAATACCTTCTTTAAATTTATGAGAATGCCTGAAAACTTGTAGCAGTTGTTAACCTTTCTTCCTAGTTTGAAATATTTGTAGATCTGAAGTTTCCTTCACATCTTCATCAGGTTCTTTAAACAGAGTCACCACCTCTTTTCACAAAGGATTGAACTTCAAGCAATATGAATCTCTTTCAAAAATAAAAATCATTACGGTTTTTCTCCAACAATGGAGTCACACAATTCTTTGAACTTTGCCACAATAAAATCTCCTCTAGTTCCAAGAACTTCTCAACTTCTGAACTATATGTTCAAACTTCACCAAATGCTTGACTCTGTAATACAACAATCTACAACTAGAGATTCAAAATTCTCCCCAGCAGAGTCACCAATTTTGTTGGTGTTTTTTTTCCAGCTAAACCTTGAAACCCTCTAAACGGTAGCCAACCCTTATGCTCAAGAATCTTCAAAGTTAGTGGCCAACTAACAAGTAAGGATTCTTAAGTCCTCACTCCTACTCTTCAGGCTCTATGAAACCTAGGAGGGTAATCCTTATTGTTCTCAAGAGATATTTATCTCTTTGAGAGCACTTCTATATATAGATCAATTCCTATTTGGTGCAAATAGATATTCTTCATCAAAAATTTAGCTGACCTTTAAACAAATTATTATACAATGCTAGAATTGGATGAAACTTCACATTCATACATTGTACTTGGAATTTTTAATGATTTTCATTCTAGTTCTTAATCCCTAGTCAGGAGCATTGCTAGCTCATTTTATCTATAAAATAGCCTAATGAAAAGACCAATGCTTCACATATTGGGATAACGGAGTCAAAATATGTAACAACCAGTAATATATTAGCCACTTAGAAACTAATGGACCATTGTCATACTACTTTGTAGCATTCAAATCACTACATCTAAAACATAACTTCTTACCAAATACAATGCTCTTTCCCCACAGGCCTATGACCTTATTCTAGCATTTAACCAATTCTTTGAATTGAAGTTGAGACAAACCCACACAATCAATTAAAACAATTGAAGATGAACCAAAAGATCATTAACCCTTTCATTCATAATTTACAAGAATATTAGATAGGAGAGTATACATCTTAGGACTTAAGACTTCCTTTTATATTTGCGGCTTCTATAAAACTATTTTAAGATCATTACATACATGACTCATACCCTAGAATCCTTACTATTCTATCCATCAGTGTTTCTACAATATGCTTCTTTCTAAACTTAGCTTCTCACAAAGACCATCATGAGACTCAAAATTTGAACACTTGAAATCCCTTTTATAGAACAAGGGAGCAACAAACATCAGGCTGAATTATAGTTACATTTCACTTGCATTTAATTTCTAATTTCACCAAAATGTAAGATATTTCCCCAAGCTATTACATATAATCATTTGTAGAGCAGGGGAAAACAAAACTTCACACCATTCCAAAAAAAATTAGTCGAAGAAGACCCACCATCCTTCCAAAAGGTTGTGTTGTCACAGCATCAAAAACTTGCACGTCCACAATAAACCAAGAACAGTCACCATTAAAACCAAAGGCATAAACAAACATACCAGCCAAAAAGGAATGAGGCAGCACAAAGGACCAAAACCAAGCACCAACAAAAAATAAAAATGAGGTGCTATCCTACTTTGTTGGTAGCAGGATATGCACGCCTGTTTGGGGTCCTTATTGAAATTGGGGAAGCCACCACCACCTCATCATCATATTTTACCACATTAGTCACGGACATAAGATATTGGTGGTAGCCTGAATCAATGCCAGTCTCACTATTAGACGGATCATCAAAGACTTCAATGGGAGAATGATGCTTTCCTAGATAAGCTTGGTGGTACATATTCTTTCTTGTTGCCTCCCTCTCAGGATTATCATACTTCTTCCCCTTCCCCTTGACCAATTCCTCTAAAACAATTATGCTTCTTAGATGGTAGGCACACTTGACAATGCTCTGCGTAGAATTTTTACCAGCTTTTTCTTTTTTCTTTAGAGTAAGAGGAACTTTAGGCATATCTTGCTCATTTTTGGGAACGTCACTATAAGACTCAAGGAGATAAAGTCTCTTGGACCTTTGAAATGGGCTGACAAACACACTTGGCTTATCCATCTTCAGCAAATTAACTTCACCAACTCCCACAAGGTAGAGACACCAAGAACAACTACCTCAAACTTTGTAATTACTAGAAACAACACCACATGCTCACACTCATATTCTCAACTCTTAAAGACTACAAATGGTGAGAATAACAAGCAAGAAATATTTATTAAATAGATCAATCGAAGCATGTATACATTAATGTTCCAAGGGAGTTTGCACAAGCGATCTGGCAACCCTTCTCTTGATTCTAAATCTCAATCATCGATCCCCAAGATGTCATGAAACTTGTTTATCATTTTCAATGATTACAGGATAGCAATCATTCATGCACATCAAGATCAAATTGAGTAGTTCTACATGTGGCCTCAGCCATTTATGCTCTCTCGTGTGAAGAAAAATGGATATTGTGCTCATATCTTTGGTTTTAAATAATAGTCATAGATCTCCTTCTCAGATGCGCACTAAACGACCCAGATTGGGTCAATCAAATTTGAACTCCATCACTATTGCTTGCTAATCCTTTAATCAATGAAAATCCCGCTAGCAAGATGCGAACTCATCCACCCATGAGCTCCGCAATCCTTCTCCAAGTGGAGAAAGAGTTTCGTGTGTCATAAGCCCGTTGACCCCATTGCTTTTAGAAAAGTTTAAATTTTATTCTTGTGGGGTCAACGGGGAATGGTTGAGATTAACTCTCAACCTTCCATCACAAACATCAATTTGAAACCTCACAGCATCAAGCATGATAGTGGAGGTCGGGCCCCACACTGGCAATAGGACACGCGTCAACCGCTCACTAACTCCATTACAATTTAGAAACTATTATTTAAATCTCGCAAGATTGGTGGGGAACAGTCGCGATTAAAACACATCGCCACATCTCACGAATTGATTTGAAGGCTTAAAACATTGGGCGTAAGGTTCAAACTAGGTCCCACTCTTACAGTGTTACACATGTCAGTAGCCCTCTGACCCCGCTACCATTAAGAAAATAATATTTTAATCCTACGGGGCTAGCGGGCAATGGCTAAGATTTGATCCTTTGATCTAATGCCTAGCAATATCTGCATGTACAATAATAGTTAGTTTTAAAGATGGGAGCATGACTAGGTCGATGGGAATTAACCTTTAGAAATAAAGACTTAATACTTAAGTCACTTAAGTGAAATACTTCGGCCCAACTTAGGGAAAATTAAAACCATGAAAAATGTACTCAACGATCGATGGACCTAAACTAAGGGGCTGGTAAAAACAATGATTTTGATGGCTCGGTTAGTAACTAAGGCGACTGGCAACCGGGTGCAATGGGTCAATGCAAAAATTGAACACCCTAGGGTTTAAGACCATAAAAAATTAAGCAAGGGTTTCCAGACAAAGACCCTAAACCCTACCCCTGGTCATAGAAGCAAAATACCATGACAAAACAAAGAACCATCTCAAAATTTGCAAAATTTTAGAAGCTTTGCCACATGAGTGTTTTGAATTTCTACTTTAGTGTGAGTTTGACATGGCATCATACTCTCACTAAAGTGGGGGAAAAATGTACTAACAGAAAAAGTATCCCTTTTTCCTTAATTTGGGAATAATTAATAATAAAATGAGCTTAATGTTGCCTTGATTTAGTGTTGTATGTGTTTTACATATTCACATTAAGTTTAGGGCCCTTTTAAACTAAATGGACTTAATTTTGCCTTATTTTTGGTGTTGTAAAGTGTATATTTATACTCTCACATTAATCTAGGGATTTATTAATTAATTGAGGTTAATTTTCCTTAATTGGCCCCTTTAACTCAAATCCAAGCCTAATTAATTACAGATTCTAAGGGATAAATCTTGACATCCATAAATGATATTACACAACACTTAATTTTAGAAGGTGTGTGTCCTAGGTTAGTGACCTAGGACCCATTCACCGGTTGGTGAATGGGTCCTCACTAGGTCCTAGGATCCTATTTTCACATAACATTTCACATTGTCTAAAGTGTGTCCTAGTTAACTGAGCTAGGACCCATTCTCCCTATGGTGAATGGGTCCTTAATTAGACCTAGTACCCCCCCTTGGGATATGTTTTTGGTATTATTTTAATGATTTCAAATCCTAGATCTCATGTTAGCTTGTGATATTTAGATTTTGGTATTTAATGGTAAGATATGTATAAATACAAGGCTATTTCACCTAGTTTCATCTAATATTTTTTATGCAAGTATCCTAATAGCAAGTTTATGAGATCAAGAGAAATTCAAGAGCATTTTGAAGGCATTCAAGGGCAGATTTGAAGAAGATTATTGCAAAAATCAAGATCCATTTCATCATGTCAAAGGCATCATGCATCATGCATGTTGTTGAGCTAATGTGTCGATGTAGCATTCAAGATCAATCAAGCATATTCAAGGTTCATGATCAAGATCTACATCCATTGAGGCCACTTTATGCTAGTTTACAGACTTGTAATCCATGGTTCAACTAAGGTTTGGTGAGTTTTTATATAGATTTGTTCATTCATCATTCCTTTATTAATTGTTTCATTTCAAGGTTTAATTACCAAAACATGGTTTGACCAAGGAAAACCCCTATTCCCTAACAAAACAACATTTTTCTCTCCTTTGATGTGTGATTGCAAGTTTTAGGTTGAAGATCTATTGGAAAGAAAAATTGCAAAAGTTTTCAAAGTTATCATTGAAGTTGCTAAGAAAGTTGTCAAATCATGGAAACTAAGCTACAAGATTTATTTCTAGGTTTCTGACAATGCTTGACTAGAATTTGGGAGTGCATAAATTAAAGAACAAAACTTAGAAACCTTTTTTCTAGAGCCCTAGTTAGGACTCATTCGCCATAGGGCAAATGATTCCTTAGTGAGGTTCGAAAAAGCAATTTTTGCAACAAGTACACAGAATTTGACCCTCTTAAAACTTTCTTTTTTACTAGTATTTAGGTTAAGTTTGACTTTTGTAACTCATTTACACATTATAGCACACATATTGAATGAAATATAGAAGAATAGGAGGTTCATCATTTTGTCTCATTTTGATAAACCCCATTTTTCTATGTTTCAACAGTGATCAGAATTTATTATTTTCCTTACCACTTTGTTGGTTAAGGATAAAAATAAAATTTTCATTGTTCTACTACTAGAATCCATCCCTTAGGGTCAAAATTCCTAACCTCTCCTTTCAGTGCTACTTGTAAGGTGGATTCAGGAGAAGTTGCATCCACTAACCATATCAAATTAGTTATATAAGCCATCAATTGGGCCACTTGAGCTTTGAGATCTTCCTTCATATTTTCAAACTTCTACATAATTTTAAGGATAGTAGAGATAGACATCTGGAGAGATTATTTCTCTCCTTCCTATGTCTATACACCAAAATCAAATTTCCTGATTTGGTAATCCTCAGGCCTCATCTCTAATTCAAAATTATCCTCTAGAGGGATGGCTATTTCAGTTGTTATATTGCCTTGCTCATCTATGGTGATTTTGGATATTCTCCTTGACATTTTCTTCTTCTTTACGAGAGAATTGAAGGATTCTAATAATATTCTTGAAAAGTCTTTTCTTCAACTCCTTCTACATATGTCCTTTGCCTTCTCTGAATAGTATAATTTTACCAAATAGTCACATTGGAAAACACATTTCTTTATGGAGAGGGAATGATTTCTGCTATGGGAGCCCTCTAAGTCAATTTCCTCAATCCCCCATTTCTCTATTTCCACTCTTATTTGTCCTTTCTCTCCCTAGACCTATTCTTTTGGTACTTATTTGATTTGGTCCAAATCTTATTCTAGAATTTCTTCTATTATTATCTCTGCAACAAGAACTTCTCTTTATGCCTCTTCCTCTTCCACTACCTCTTCTTATGTAATTTCTTTATTTTGAACTCCTCTTATTCTGTAGATGGCTCCTTTTCTTGAGGAGGAGGGAGAGAAGAGCCCTATGGAAGACAAGGTGGAGGTGGAGGAGGAATTGGTAAAGTAAATTCATAAGGTGGAGAGGGTATAATTGAAGGTGGAGGTGAAGGAGGAGGTGACGGAGGAGGATCATGTGGAGACATTGGAGGAGGGAGTAACGAAAAAGTGATTAATTTGGAGCAGTTGAGGAATGTGTTTGAGGAACCTCTCTTTGAGAAACCCTTTCCTGAATGGATTCCTTGGTTCTCTTCCTTCTTAAAAAAATTCCCTCTTCTTCAACATCATCCTCACTTGAACCAATCTCAATTCTTTTCGTAGCCTTCATTTTCTTTCATATAGACTTAGAAGATGAAGCCTTTTGAGTTTTGGTTGTTGTAGAAAAGGATCCTTCTCCTATTTGATCCTTTTTGGTGCTAGGTTATGGTTTTGGCACCTCCATCATGGGGAAAGGAAACTTAAGGCATCTCAAAGAGCAAGTCTTGACTCTTGCAACCATGGTATCAATGCTATCATCTTCTTGAATTGAACAATCTTTCTTGAAGATTAGTTGATTGTAGATACCTTGCCCACTATATATGGGATCCAAGACCTTCCCATTTTATTTGAGGTCCTTGGGCACTTGGGTATCTATGAAAGATCTATTAAATTTATTGTCATTTAATATTAATCCTTCATCCTAACTTCAAATTCTTCTTTACAATTGGTGCAATGGTCTTCTATTGTAGGCTCGTGTATGGAGACAAAGCTTATAACCTTGACATATTTACCAATTGGGTCAAATCGACCCATTGGTTCATTGTACATCGCCAAGGAGTATTTGGAAAACTCTATTTCTATATTATTTGCATTTTCCATGTTGGCATGTATATGAATACACCCCAATCTTAACTGGGAAAGCATATCTAGATTTGTGCTTTCCAGCTATCAACTTATTAATTTTTTTAATTACTTGTCTACAAATATCCAACAATATCATTTTTCCTAATGGATACCTTGGTAACTTATATGGAGATTTGTGGAAGCCAACCACTCTAATGTAGGTAAAGGTTTTGAACTGAATCTACCAATTTCCCTAGTTTTTAAGCTCTTCCATGGCTTCGATGGATATTCTTCTAGAGAAATTTCCCTCCAATCCTTTGATTAATGCATAGACAAAGTTGCCCTTGACATCATATAAATTTGTATAACTATCCTCCAATTTTAATTGAGGATAATACTCATAAATGGTCACCTCCCCAAGCTACAAAGAACCTACTTTTTTCAACCCTAGGAAAGTGGCTTGAGCAACCAACAGATACACCAAGTACGATATCATGTAAAACTTGGTGGTTTGGAGGATATTTCTTAATTGTTCATGTATGGAATCATTGATTAGGGTAGCCCAATCAATCTTTAGTTTCTTGCTATCATAAATAATCAAGATAAACTTAACCATCCATGGGTAGAAATCCCTAGCATGGGGTACCCAAATACTCTACTCAACAATGTTATCAAATCCTTGGTTTCTTCCCTAAATTCACTCCTATGTTGAACTCTGGCTATTTTGAGGGTCATATTTCTAGGAGTCAATAGAAATTAGTTGTTGATGAAGTTAAGATTGCTTGCCTCATGGTTCTCAACATAATCCATTGCTTTCTTCATGTCTATAGCCTCATATTGGGGAGAGGAATGGATCTTAAATACTCTCTCTCTATCATGTTTGAACTTAATTCTAGTACCACCTCTCCAACTGATCCCATAATCCTTTGATTCTTTTGGTCATAGTATTGTGCACATGTCAATACAAGATCTCGAGATTGCACTATTATTGGGAAGGAAATTTCCTACACTAAGCTTGAATTAGCCAATGAGGTGGTTGCACATGTTATTATTTCTTCATCATAAATTCTTCTCTTGAACTCATCCATGTCTATATGTCTAAGGTCAATGTCTCCAATTTTAGTGTAAGCAGATAACATCTTTAATGGAGGGTGGTAGCCCTTGTATTGGTACTTCATCTCCACTAGATCTTTTGGCATATCTCTTACATATAAAACACCATGTGTTAAGATAATCCATAATGAACACTTAAGTAAAACCATATTTTAATCCATCCCTAAAGACTAATAAATAAATTAGACTCCAAAGCAGAAGCTTGTTAAAAGAGTATCCTAAGAAAAGAATACCATCCAGGATTCGGCTTTAGTTATAAGCTCTATAGCTTACCAAATAGCCAAAATAACTCAACTAAATGAATTTTGAACACTAATAGAAACACATTAAAGCTTACTCTTATTTGTGGTCTTTCAAGAGTCAAAGATTAGGAGTTCAGTATACCTTATGTTCATGATTTTGTTAGGATTCAAAGAGTATCTCTAACTATTGACACGTGATAATACAATTAAATCTTATGGGACTTGGGACTTAGGAATGTAACCTATTTCTTACTCATAATATCTTTAGAAGTTAAAGGTAGCTTCGATTAGCGACATCTTAGAGGTTTTCGAGGGGTCAGGCTTTGGGTATTTTTCTTAACATTTGTATATGAGTTCAACACTTGGTATGACTTGCGCCCAATATGATGTCTAATGAACATACTTCATTTGACTTAAGACTCTCATTTTTGGGATCAAGGATCAAATTATTCACTTATGTATTATCATAAAGGGTTTTTTTAAAAGGAAACTTCTAACTAAAAACACCTGATGTATTCTAACTCATTTCAAAGGTCTTTTTTCTCTTAATGTATTGAGGATCGGGCTTCAGAGATATCACGTAACATTTCTCTTAATCGTCAAGCAACCAATAAAGGATATTCTTGATTCCTCAAATCCAACGATTCAAAAGTTAGTTTCCACTAAGGTCAAAGGGTTTGGACTTCGAGAGTCGGACATTTGGATTACCACATATTCAATTAGAATGTAGAGCACAAATCAAAGTACCAAAACCTGATGTTTGAAGGGGTAATTCCAAAATTTACTAAGGCATAAAAAAGGGAAATGAGTATTGGAGGTTAGTAGTAGGGCTTAATGTATATTGTATTAGAAGATAAAGGATAGACCAAACTATTAACACCTAATACCTGAAGGATTGAAACCTCGAAAAAAAATTGAAGGCACAAATATGACCTAGCAAGGGAAAATTTTAATGCCCAATATGATGACATCATAAATATCATTGATCACCATGTCAAGAAAAAACATGATTCGGTGAAACCCAAAAAAGAGAAACGGGCGAAAAAATGAAAAGCAAACAAAAGAGGGTAAGAAAAAGGAATAAAATAGAAACGAAAAGGAAAAACAAATAAGGACACCATTGAATCAAATAGACACCAAAAAAGAAAAACAAAATATGAAAATCAAAATCATGCCATGATTTTGAATAAAAACATTTTAAAGAAATCATGGTCCCTACTTGGTTAGGGTGCAGGAATGAAGGAGCGAACATAGACAAGAATGAAACAACACAGAGATGATGAAAAGTAGTCGCCCAAACGCTAAACCAATATAGAAGCATATTATAATGGTGGATAAAGGTGTGTACGAGGGTTTGTGGGAAGTTTCTTGGAAATCATAGAGATCAAAAAATACTTTGAATGCACAAGGTAAAATGAAAATTGATCCTTCATTAACCTATGAACCCACTCAAGAACCCTAATTTCCTTTCGTTAATGTCTTACTAAATTCTATGTTAGTGAATTGAATACGTCTAATGAATCTAACTTGTGTGATAGTCGTGACAACAAGACTACCGACATCATACTTTCAGGATTGGGGGTTTACTTTGGTGACAACCAACACAAAGTGATGATCATGTGTCAAGGTTTAGGTCTAATCCATTTGGCATGCCAACATTGAGTAACCCAAAACTCTGACACCAAACAAAACCCTCAAAAGAAAGGGAAAATGGCAAGGAAAAAGGAAAGAAGGGAAAAGGGAAGAAAAAGGGAAAAAGAAGAAATAAAAGGGAGAAGAAAATATGAAGGGAACAAAAAGAAACAAAAGACAACAAGGCAAGAAAAATGAAAAAGGTCCCCATCCTATCAGAAATGAAATGGGGCATGGGTGCAAGGAACAAAAAATGTATACTTCATTTAGGCTCCTATGTTATTAAGTGCATTTGATCTCTAAAGTTACAAATGTAGCTTTTCCACTTGAATTTATAGAAACTCATGGAAGATATGAGCGTTGATCTATTCAGTCATGGATGAGGATTGCAACTGGCATCACCTTGAATACATGGAAAAATATTCCAAACATGCAAAATGTGTATAAGGGTGGTTATAGGAGAGAGATGCTCAAGAAGAATTTTTTTTCCTTCACGTTTAGTTTTTTAAAATTATATTCATCTGAAAAATATATCAAAAATTGGTGAGAAAGCACAAAGTCCTACAAAGGGTTCACTTGGAGAGAATAATCGTTGGCTATGTAGAAATAGAGTTAAGAAGAAATAATTTCTATATGAAACCTCTTAATAGCTCTTTCTAATCCATTGTAGAAGTTAGACCATGTGTACCACATATTGGAGTCCTTTTGATAGCCTAAATTTTAGGATGTGACGGCTGAATTTATCATGCATGCACAACACCATGCCTCCCTTTCTCCAACAATCTATCATACTAGGATACAACCTTTCTTACCTAATTCAACCTCAACTATACTGAAGTTAACATTCAAGATCCCTTGTACATTATTATAAAATTTATGTTTACTAATTAAAAAGTAAGTGAATTTTACAACTATAGGATATATTATAACTCTAATGCTAATGCAATTGCTTTAGATATTACTCAAGGAACCAAAATTGGGTCATTTGATGTATACTTTTGGCATTAAGAGTGATGCTAAATCTAATGCATAATTAATAAACGTTATTTCTAAAACTTGTCATTTGCTAAATTCAGAATTTTTTTATTGTTTCACCAAAACAATTAAAATAGGTTTTTGAGTGCTAATTAGTGAAACCACAAACATGAGCCTCATTTCTCAAGAATTAACATACTCTAGATTGATGAGCTCAATGCCCTAACAAAAATTTAAAACTTGTAAATTCAATGAACTAACAAAAATATCATAAACCTAGATAACTAATTTAATAAAACTATAACTATCGCACTATACCTTTAATGACAAGTTTAACCAATTGAAATTTAAAAAGAAAAATTTAACCAAAATTATATGATTATATATGTATGAACTTGAATTATATCTCTTTTCCATAGATAAAGATTTCACTTTCTAAAATATACAATATATTATAAATATTCTTTAAAACAAATCACATTGGCTTAACCTTTTAATAATAAATACTTTATTCATGTTATAAATCAAAAACATGTTCCCCAGGAGCGTCCACTACAAACAATATACTTCATAGTGGATTCATATACCTAGCATTCTAAAAATCGGTCGTTTTCCTCAGTAATCTTATAACAGAAATAAACAAGATGAGTTAATGACCCCCTCCTGGTGTGGGAGACGATTCAAGAACCCGTTCCTCGTGCATGCGCTTCATTACTCCTCTTGGCCCCGATTTAGCGACTCTAGAAACCTCCATGTTACCCACCCAGGGGCTTGGTTCTGATGTGAACAGGCGCTGTTTAAGCCGAAGAGATTCCTTCTCTGCATCGCCCCCGGTTCGAATCTCCTTAAATGGGAACTCCAGATTATCGCCCTCTTCTTCTTTAGCATCGTTTCCAGAGGCGCTCCAGGACTTCATCTCTGCTGGCTCTATGAATGCCAGCTCAGCTTTCGAATTTTGTGGGCTGAAATCCTTGTCATTATTTTCCACAAGTAGTCTCGCTGCGCCACATGCCTCCAATCCAACCAGAAGCAAACAGAACAGATTCACCCACATTTTCATTTGAATCTTCACCATATTACTACTCTGGGTATACTACTTCTACTAGTTCCTTATTCTCTTTACTCAACAGTGTGAGAAACTGGTTGAGAATTTGATGAACTGATGGACTTCATGGTCCTGGAATGCGATATTTATAGTGATAGATTTTCAGTTTTCGATTTGTTTCTACAACCTCAGTGCTCAAGTCTGTCAAACAACATGTGATAGAATTGGTATGGTCCTCGTTATAGGTTTGTACCATCGTTGTACCTTTCTTCTAGGTATAGTCTAAACCAGAATTTGTTCTTCTTCCTATAAGTATAGGACTCTTGTGGGTTGCCATTCCTGAAACACCTTTTCACTTCCTTGGGACGAAGTCTTGGTTAAATAAGACTGAAACCTCACGTGAAGAGAGGACAATATATTCATGGTCCAAAAAAGGCAGCTGTGCACTTCGCTAAGCTTATGACTTTGCCCATCGTGGTAGACTTTAAAAACCTACGTGACAGATTTATAACTTTCTGGTATTGAATTTACATAGATGTCGTTTCTGTGACCTAATTCCATGAACATGGCCCTTTTCTGTCGTTCATTTGCAGTCGCTTTATTTTCAAAGCAATGTCCAGATTCAAAAGTAGCCTTTTGACTAGCCATTCTACTCCGCACACCACGTAATTTCTTTCTGTTTTTGCTTCTCCTACTCGATTGTACGTTACAATGTGTAAGGGGCCACACTAAGGACGTGGAACTCAAAGTCTATCTATACCTAAAATGATGATGCTGTGATTTTGAATAAATTATTTTGAATTATTTTCTATAGAATTTAGCTTTTGTTGTGTTTTATCTATTAATTTCTTGTTAACTCAATTTGTTATTGGTGTTGTATTAAACGAGTGAACATTTTCAATTTGTTATTGGTATATCTAAAGTTTTGATTATATCTTTTGTGATCATTCATTGGTTTAAGTTTCTTTTTAAAATTTTCCTTTTCATTTCTTCATCATATTTTTCTTCAATTCTACATCCTATCTACACTTGTCTTAGTCTTTAGGGTTTGCATTTCACACTTTTTTATATCTAATTATTAACTATTTTTTCTTATATCCACATTGAGGTCATTACTTAGGGTTTCTCTTGCTCCAATTGCCTCCCACATACCCTTAGGGTTTTTGTTTCATTGATATATATTTCATAATTATGGATCCTCTTAGACTATTATTCCTCCCACATGTACATGCATGTCTTGTAAATTTTGATATATTTCTCTCTTTTGTGATAAATGATCCTCTCATATTCCATACATTTTATTCTATGTATGAGAATGTTTTTTCATGGAGATGTTTCTGATAAAGGTAAAAACAGGTTTTGAAGGGACCCCGAAATCCTTTACAAATAGATTTTGAATGGATCTAAAACCCTCAACCAGAAGGTTGTCAAAACATAAAGACATGAAAGCATAGACAACCAAGGAAAAAAAGGCAACCAAGGCCAAAGAACCACAACCAACTACAAAGCTGCAAAACAGCCAACAGCCAACCAAAAATCAGCACCCAAACAAGAACCATCAAGATTTACATTTAGAATTACTCTTGTGGGAGTAGAGATTCATATCAAAAGGAGGCTTAGAGGACTTTTCTTTCTTGCCCTTTATAGTTATTCAGCCCTCTTCCACTTGCCCATTTTTCCATGGAGATGTTATTTTATCATGTATTTATTTTTTCTCCTTCATTGAGTTAGTTAGTTCTAATCCTTTCAATTTAGACATACTCACTTCACTTGTTCATGACTTTCATGTTTATCCTATTTCATCTATGGCTTATGATAGTGATGATCATGCATATGGTGAAACCTCACCTCATGTTAATGATATACCAACTATAACTAGACATTAATAGGGTTACACCCTTTTTACCTATTCATAGTTCATTGATATTTATCTTAGATATGATATTAATGGTTAAGCCAATCTTCCATTGATAAATTTAAAAGATACATATATTTTCTATAATCTTACATTTGCAGTACATTTGTTTCCCTCTAGTAATATTATTATCTCAATGCAACATTATAGATAGAGTCCCTCCCAAGACCAAGGAAAAATATAAGAAATTGTAGAAAGAAGACAATGTATATGTCTTGTTTATGCCTCTACATTTTTTATATATGTTTGTTATGATACTTTTAATAAATCATTTAAAAAAGTTCCCTTCCATTATACTTTGATATATGTTCATACCTTGTTCTAAAGTTGTCATTTTTGTACATAGGTTGCAACAATGCTAACAAACATTGCATGGCCTATATTTTTACCTATCAATTGCATATGTTCAAAAAACATTAAGGATGTTGAACTAATCCATTTTGTGTGTATCTCACAATTAGTGCATTATATGAGATCAAATATCTCTCAACCTCCTTGAAGTTGCATAAATGTCCAAGTGCAAAAAGTGCAAAATAGCTCACATGATTTCTACCTACATATACATTATGTATACATATTTACCACGATAGTAGAAATAACAACATTAAAAAAAACATTTTGTCCTTGATAGTTTGAGAGATGTCTATACCTTTTTCCAATGTCCCCATTTCGACACAAGCTTCAACCATGCTAGTAAATTTGAATTATCAAGTTACAAATATATTCACCACATTTTATTAACCATATTATTTCCTAGTTCCCAAATCAAGATCCATCTTAGTAATCTGATGTGGAGAATTTTTGCATGTAGGAGATGTAATTTATTTGTGAGCAAGGAAATAGTAGATTTTTTCCCTTTGTTAAAGTATGTTCATGAAAATATAGATTTGTAATATAATTGAGAATATGTAGAGAACTATTTGTGTAGTGCCCCCTATTTGTATCTTGTAGTTGTGGGATCGATAATTCAATTTCATTATTTCCTAGTGATTTTTGTGGTGATAATTTTATGGCTCTGAATTGTGTGTATCAGCCATAACATGTTTGAGATGAGGTTCCTTAACATGTCGGTTGTTGGAATTTTTATATTTACATGCTTGGTTTATTAATATGCTTCAATTCAATATGTATTATATATGATATGTATTATATATGTTGTGATTAAATGTTAACCTGATTATTTATGTGAAAAAGGAATAATTTATATAATGAGTTATATAATGGATGTTAGTTTTATACTTTATGATATTGTACCTCATAGGGTGATATATACATTGAGAAGGTACCCTTGGTATGCATTGAATGGTTACATGTACATAGTTATTTCTCCACCTCGCTATACAAGTTTGAGTTATTCCCTAATAGTGGTTAATATAGAGATGTCACATTGAGTCTCCCCATCTATTCCTCAATCGTACTTGAATTGAGTATGGTATGTGTCACATTTTACCATTGTTCACTTGGATCTGAGTTAGGAGTTATTTTGAAATCCCTATGTCATGAAATAGGAATGTATGCATGATTTAAATGAATTCCTAAATTTTGCATTTTCTCTAAAAATATTCTATAAGTTATATATTGCTTCATTAATCATATTTTAATCATGAAATCAAGTTAAGGAAAAAAAATTGAATGATATTTTAAATTCCCTCATTTTTATAGTAAAAGAATGTTTGATGAGTTAAAATATTATTTTTATGGCCAAGGATTATTTCCATAAAAATTGGGAAAATATAATGAATTTAATTATTTTTAGAAAATTTACATCCAGGGCTGGAAATGTCTATGATCAATTTAATTGTGTTGATAAATAAATGAAAGTGTTTGTTTTGAGTGTTTAATTTTGCTTAATTCCAAATTTTGAGAAATTAAGGAAATAGGAAAATATGAAAAAGGAAAAATAGAACAAAAAGGAAAAGGAACTTAGCATTTCTATGCATTCATTAATTTTAGAAAAAGAAGAAATTATTTGTCTTCCAAAAAACCCTCTTGCAAGAAAATATTGTTTTTGGAATTGGGAGTGCATTTGTGGGTGGAATTGCACAAGATTCAAAGCATTGAAATAGGAATGGGAAAGGGAGTGTGAATGGGATTGGATTTCTTCCCTCTTTTGGCATGTTGAGAGCTTGGTGTTTGTTTGTTTGACCAAAAAGTGAGGTAAGTTTTTCATTCTTCCCCCATTGTTCACTGTTTTGATTTCCTATAGTTTGTAGGTTAGTAGTAGAGTATCAAACACTCCCAATACATTTTCAATTTTTGTAATTAGAGTGGGATTTAATTAATTTTGTAAATTTTTTAAAATTCCCAAATAGATGCATGGTTATGGTAATTTTTTTTAAAATCATGAAAATGTGAATTTAACCTTAAAATTGAGTTGTTGGGTACATTTAGACAAAAAAGGATATTTTAGAATTTTGAGATTTTAATTTTAATTTTTCAAGTTTTTCTTCAATGGTGGGATTAGGAATTTATGGTCTTCCCTTTCTAATTGATTTTAGAAAATTTAAATTTGGAAGTGATTTATGGTGAATTTTAATGTGGGGAAAGAATTCTCCCTATTTATTTTTTATTTAGAAATAAAGGGTATTTTTAGAAAATTTAAATAAATAGGAGATAAAGTGATTAGTTTTCCTCCACCTTTTAAGGGTGGAGTATTTACTTTTTCATCACTTTATTTAATGTTAGTGCTTATTGGTGATCAATTCTTATTGGCTGATTTTCCACCTTCATCCTCTCCTTAGTTCTGTATAAACTCACTACCTAGCTTGTATTTTTCATCTTGGAAGCTCTTAATGCAATTTTGTCATCCTAACATTGCATAATCTCTTGAATTTTTGGTTTGCATTATTTATGTTTTTCCAGTTTATGTAACTTTGATTTTCTTTTTTAAAAAATTGAGGCTATTCAATCTATTTCAGATTTCTAACAAAAATAATGGGATGCTTTTGGGATAATAAACACCATAAGGGATATGAACCTCATGATCAGTAAAGAAATCCAAATAAATATTATCAAGATAAGTACATGAGACACCTAGGGAAGAAGCATCAACTAATGTAAGGAGAGGATCATGAAAGGTATAGAGAAAAGAGAAGAAGACATCACCATCTCTTAACACATTCATGGGGTGGAAAAATTATTTAAAGAACAAATTGAAGAGGGAAAAGTATGATCATATTTATGAACTATAAGAGGTGTACCATAATGGAAGAGGAAGAAGAGGGTGGAAAAGAAGTTTATCAAGAAGGAGATATATCCAAAGAAATACTAGTATCAAGAGGTATGGAATGGAAGGAATTGAGAGTATTTAAGTTAAAAATATAAACCTTAAGATAGAAAACATGGGGTAATAGTAAGTAAAATGCATAATAGGGTCAACAAATATGATGATTGGGAGTAAGATATAGGAAAGTAATGTCATGGTTAGGAATATAGGAGTAGGTAGTAAAGAGTTGATAAAAAAGTAAGGATCAAGAAATTTGGCATGAAGCGGGAAAAGGAAAAGGTAATAAGCCATGCATAATGTAAGGAAAGGACAAAGATGGCTAGGGAGAGAAAAAAATTGATAAAAGATTGGATCAAGTCTAGGAAATGTGTTATTTTTTATATTTCTAGATTTATGTTCAGAATAAAGATATAGAAGAGGGTTGTTAAGGGCATTGAAAAATTGTTTGTAGAGTATTTTTTAGGTTGAATAAAATGAAGAAGATAAATTTTTGGTCAAAGGCTAACATTTTTCCCCCCAATTGCCATGAAGAAAAGATTTGGTCAGTGACTACTAAAAGCTTAGGAACAAACTTTTTTTATTTTAAAGAAATAAAGTCAAAAGTGTTAGACTATCAAATGGTTTCATGTTTCATTTATGATTATCTCACTTAAATTTAGACTAACCTTGGCTACATTCATAAAAAGGGTATTCACCTAATTAAGTCATGTTCATTCCATTTATTCTATTTATCAGCATAAGTAAAACAAATAATAAAAAAATACAATAGAGCAAGGAATGTTCTAGTAGTATCCTTAAAAATCATGCATGTGTCTAAATTATATTAGATAATTAGGAATTAGATGTCAATAGAGCTCATCATATAGACCACTATATTGAACCAAAAATTATGTCAGTGACTTGAAATAGATGGAATCACCTTTTCTTGTATCCAAATTAAAAAAATTAGTTAAATTTCTCCTCAATATTCTATTTAACCTCCTAATAGATTTCTAGAATCTAGACTTGATCTACCTATATTGAGACTTTAATAAAAAAATGTATGTATTAAGATATAAAAGTGATTAATTCTATATATGGGACTACCTCACTTAAGATCCTAGATGGTATGCTTCAACCATTATAGTAGATTGGAATGATTGAGAGTATATGCCACTTATGGTGTGAGAGTAGAAAATTTGTGGGTGCTCAAAAATGCAAGAAATATCCAATTCAGGTTGGATAAAGTGTGTACATTATCTTTCTAAATGAATGAGAATAAAGGAGATAGTGGTGCAGGAGCACCCATAGTTGCTTTAGATTGTTTAGGAGGTTGACTAGGACAACTTGGTCTAGGACAACTAATAAATCTATCTTGTTTCATTTGTGTGTGTGCCTTAGTGGCATCTTTGTTGTGTCTTGCTCTGATGAAGGTCATGTTGACCATAGAATAGGTGTCAAAGGTTTGAACTCAAATTGAGGTTTAGGACTTTGAGAAGGTTTTGCAAATTTCTAACAATGTTGCTCAATGGGAGCTACAAGCGGCCAAGGAGAGGTTAAGGGAGGACATAATTGATTTAGTGAACCTATTTATGGGATACATCAGTATTGGAGTGGGTTTGGAAGCATTCAATATTGTATTGAGGTTTTGAATTCAAGAAAAGCAATTGTGATTTAGTGTGAATTTCTTGGTTTTTGCCTTGAAGTGGTGTGTTAATGGATTGATCATGGCACTGTAATGTGCGTAGGATGTAGATTAATTATTCTTCAAGCATTTTTTGGCATTAGATAGTTTCTTTTTTCTGTTTCAAGCTTTGTTTGTAGTTGATTTTGGTTTTCATACAGTTGTTGGTCTGAACCAGGCAGTTTGTAAGTATGGAGTGTTAGTTCACTTTCCCACCGTACAAATTGTATGGCCCTTTGGGAATTGTGAATAGACACCATGGATGTACATATAGTAGGATTAGGAGTCCTCTACAGCACCGGAGTCACTATGGAAGTATTCTTCTAGGCAAGCCACAAAGTGTCTAGCTAGGGAAGACTATAGTGCAAAGCACTTGATTTGCAGGGGTGTCAATTTCCTGACAAATTACAGTTTGGAGAGGGCAGGTATGATTCTTTCCAAGACATAGTAAGGAGAAGGAAACTCCATCAATCCATCTAGTGAGGGAAGTACTTAACAGTTTACAGTGAAGTCGGGGAAGGGTTTGAAAAGGCCTAATTTTGCCCATTTTTAGATTAGGGCTTTGTACGGACAGTTGAGGGCCAAGACCCCAAAAATCCTTGAGAGGTGGGCATATGAACTAGGAAACCCAAGGAAAGTTTGGGGTGTCCTTTGGAAAGACTAGGAGAACAAACCTGATTTCTCGTAGAAGGAGACCTAATAGGGCTAATAGGGCTAGTAGCCTTTTAGGCCTAATTGTGGGATTTTGTGAGAGCGACTTGTAGATGGAGTTAGGTGAACCCTCAACACCCTTATTATGATGGGTTGAGGACTTTAGAAGCACCTCCACACCCCTGCAAAGCTAAATTCAAGATTTTGGAGGATAGTAGCCTTTAGGGTGGATTAAGGGCTAAGGTTAGAGTTGAAAGATTGCACCAAGGTTGACTTGGTAGGAAGAACTATGTTGGTAGTTGGGTTGGCAAGGAGAACCAGGGAATCCTAAAAAAGGAAAGGTCCTATAGGTTGCAAGTGGTGGAGTGAGACACCCTAGAGGTCTTCCAAACAAGACCTAGAGCATGAATCAGTGATTGATTCACCCAACCTCCTTATCAGATAGATCCACTAAGACATTAGGTAGATAATAAGTAATGATCTTAAATTTGTTTACTTGTAAAATAAATGATGTAAGAGTAGTGGTAAGGGCGGCAGTAAAAAAGTTTTGGATAAAAGCTAGATATATAGGGAATAGCCAAAAGATAGATAAAATGAAGTAAAATAATATAAAATGATTAAGAGATATTAGAGTTTCTAATAGATATTAAATGAGGATTAATTTTTTTATTATAAAACTTAAGTCAACTTATCCATCTCAAAAACATAAAATGTCCAATATTAGTGAGCTTTATATGTTTAAATTTTAGTTACTACATATGAGCATTTTCATGGTTGTGCTAGTAGTTCTAGGGTCACTATTGTGATCAATATATATTCAAATGGATAGGAATTTTAGAAAGTTGGGAATAAGTAAGAAAATTCAATATAGATTTAGAATTAGGGTAATTATGACATCTTAGTGATGTCTTTTAGGTTTACAAATAGGTTACGTGAGTCTTAAATATGTCTAAGAAAACTAATGCTAAAATGATCATGCTCCATAAAGTGAAAATAAAAATTATGTATTTTTTACTATATAGTATGAATTTTAATATTTCCTTTATTGCTTATCTTCCCTAAGAAATTTTAGTGGAAATATTCCCAATAAACCTAGAATACATCAGGGAAAATAGCATGTGAAAGAAATTTATAAAATTCATGAGGAAAGTCATCACTACCACATATTTTTCATTTTCCATGCCAAGGACAACTTAATGGAGGTCATCCAAGGAATGAATGTAATCAAAATCCACTCATTGAAAGCTAAATTATGAACCTAACACAATATTCATGTACTATTGAATTAATTTCTCCTATTCCTAATAAGGCCTTTGAACTTAAAATATCCATTTAGTGATAAAAAAAACCATGCAACAATTTAAATAATTTTTTCAAATACCTCTGATCTTATAAGAAACATTCTGAGCTCAAATGGATTGAAATTTATTTAGATAATTTATTATTGATCTTCAACTAATGAAATCTATACTTAATTCAGGCTCTTATATCATTAAGTGCATTTGATCTCTAAAGTTACAAATGTAGCTTTGCCACTTGAATTTATAAAAACTCATGAAAGGTTTGAGCTCTGATCTAATCAATCATGGATGAGGATTGCAACTACCATCACCTTGAATACATGAAAAAATATTCCAAACATGAAAAATGTGTATAAGAGTGGCTATAGGAGAGAGATGCTTAAGAATAATTATTTTTCCTTCACCTTTAGTTTTTTAAAATTATATTCATCTACAAAATATATCAAAAATTGGTGAGAAAGCACAAATTCCTACAAAGGATTCACTTGGAGAGAATAATTGTTGGCTATGTAGAAATGGAGTTAAGAAGAAATCATTTCTATATCAAACCTCTTAATAGCTCTTTCTAATCCATTGTAGTTCAGTTAGACCATGTTTACCACATAATCGAGTCCTTTTGATAACCTAAATTTTAGGATGTGAAAGCTAAATTTATCATTCATGCACAACACCATACATCCCTTTCTCCAACAATCTATCATACTAGGATACAACCTTTCTTACCTAAATCAACCTCAACCATACTAAAGTTAACATTCAATATCTCTTGTACATTATTATAGAATTTATGTTGACTAATTGAAAAATAAGTGAATTATACAATTATAGAATATTATAACACTAATGCCAATGCAATTGCTTTAAATATTATTCAAAGAACCAAAATTGGGGTATTTGATGTAGGCTTGATTTTATTTTTGACACTAAGAGTGATGCTAAATCTAATGCATAGTTAATAAAAATCTATGTTTAAAACTTGTCATTTGCTAAATTTAAAAAAAAATATAGTTTCACCAAAACAATTAAAATAGGTTTGAGAGCCTATGTTTGAGATAAAATGTTGAAAGAGTTTCGATGCAACCTAGATCATAGATTAAAATATAAATTAAAAAGTGAGTCAAAATGTACTACTATTCCACTTTATTCCTTGTTACATGTTGCATGACACCTCGATAAGGGAAATAAAAATTAAGTTTTTTAGAGTCATACAATTATAACAATGTCTAAATTCTTGAATTATTAAAATTGAGAAGAGAATTTTGAGATCTCTTTATGTACATAACCCAAAAAATCGTATCATAAACTTTTTGCATTCAAAATTAGGCACATGGGGTCCACTCTTAGTAGGTTTGACCTACTTTTTCTTCTATTTGTACATTTTGGGTTTATCTGAGTGTCAATTAGTGAAACCACAAATATGAGCCTCATTTCTCAAGAGTTATCATACTCTAGATTGATGAGTTTGGTGCCCTAACAAGAATTTAAAACTTGTAAATACAATGAACTAACAAAAACTCCATGAACCTAGATGATTGATTTAATAAAACTATAACTATCACACTATACCTTTAATGACAAGTTTAACCTAATTGAAAATTAAAAAGAAAAATCTGACCAAAATTATATGATCATATATGTATGAACTTGAATTATTTCTCTTTTCCATAAATATAGATTTCACTTTCTAATATATATTTGATATATTATAAATATTTTTTATAACAAATCACATTGAAATATTACTATCATGATTCAACTTGTATAGTTTTACGATTCAAACTCATTGACCCATGTTTCATGAGTAATGGTTCACAAGAACCCATCTCTCATGATAATGAATGGTCCACTTAGCACTCATTGCATCTAGGTGATGCTCAGAGAGCTGAAGCATTGGGCCTTCTCGGGAGGTCACCCATTCCAATAATACTCTAGTTCAAACGCACTTAACCACAGAATTTTCTAAAATTAAACCCACTTAACTTGCAACCCCATTTACAAATACTTTATTCATGTTATAAATTAAAAACATGTTCACCTCGAACCTCTACTACAAACAATATACTTGATAGTGGCTTCATATACCTAGCATTCTAAAAATCGGTCATTTTCCTCAGTAATCTTATAACAGAAATAAACAAGATGAGTTAATGACCCCCTCCTCGTGTGGGAGCTGATTCAAGAACCCGTTCCTCGCGCATGCGCTTCATTACTCCTCTTAGCCCCGATTTAGTGACTCTAGAAACCTCCATGTTACCCACCCCTGGGATGGGTTCTGATGTGGACAGTTGCTGCACTTGAAGCCGAGGAGATTCCTTCTCTGCATCGCCTCCGGTTCGATTCTCCTTAAATGGGAACTCCAGATTATCGCCCTTTTCTTCTTTAGCATTGTTTCCAGAGGCACTCCAGGACTTCATCTCTGCTGGCTCTATGAATGCCAGCTCAGCTTTCGAATTTTGTGGGCTGAAATCTTTGTCATTATTCTCCACAAGTAGTCTCGCTGCGTCACATACCTTCAATCCAACCAGAAGCAAACAGAACAGATTCACCCACATTTTCATTTGAATCTTCACCATATTACTACTCTGGGTATACCACTTCTACTAGTTCCTTACTCTCTTTACTCAACAGTGTGAGAAACTGGTTGAGAATTTGATGAACTGATGGTCTGGAATGCGATATTTATAGTGGTAGATTTTCAGTTTTCGATTTGTTTTTAGAGGTTGGGCTTAAACATCACACACTAAGTATTGATATAGTGTGCTCTTTCAGTGGATTCTATTATTTATCTCTATTTCTTTTTAGTGACAATTCCGAATCCGTTTTAATGTTTATTTATATTATTTCAGCATCAAATCAACATCAGATCTCGTGCCTTGGTGAGTACCTTTATTCTTTTTTCCCTTGATCTTTTTTTCGCTGATAACCATACACTGCGTTTACAGTTAATATTTTTTTTAATTTGTATATTTAAACTTATTTTGTAATTAATTTTAATATATTTATATTATTATTCAATGTTTATTAAATAATATTAATGTTTAATGTTTAATAATTATTTTTATTAAATTTTTAATACATTATATTTAATAATTATAATTAATATATAATATATTATTTAAACTATCAAGAAATATATAATAATGGTAATTAAATATTTTTTAAACGATATTTAATATATTTTAATTATTATTTAATGATATTTAAATAATATTAGTAATTGTGTATCAATATATTTAATCATATATAATATATTATTTAAATTATAAAGAAATATATTTTTCTTAAATCATTATGGTTTGAGCCATTATATGGAGGAGAAATTGGTTAGTAAAAAGAAAAATTTAAAAAGATATTATGGGTGTCACTTAATTAGTCAAAGTTTAACCTATTCCTTTCACCAATCAATTGAGTAATTTGATTACATAAAAATTGTAATAAATGTTAATTATTAATATTTTTAATCATATAATGCATTTAATTTTAATATTAACATATATATATATATGAATATTAATGTCATATGATATTATATATTTAATGATAATATATTTAATATTCTGTGTGAGAATTCATCATAAATAATGTATCAGATATTAATGATAACTGTTTAATATTAATAATACTTATAATAATTAATTAATAAATTAGATATTTAATATAAATAATTAATATATTTAACATTCATATTAATAATAGTTATTAATTATTGATTATTACTATATAATTATTCTCATTATTATATAGGATTAAATATAATATCATTAATATTAATAATTTATGTTAAATATAGTTTAAATAAGATTAACTATTAATATATTTATATGATGATGTATAATATGTATTAATATTATTATTATTATTATTATTATTATTATTATTATTATTATTATTATTATTATTATTATTATTATTATTATTATTATTTATCATTATTATACAATTTTTATCATCATTATATAATATTAAACATATTATATGATTATATATGTTATTTTTTTAATAATTATCTATGATTTATCATTTAAACTATATTTAATATATTTAAATTACTATTTGATAATGATTAAATAATAAGCATTTAAATAAGTATATTTCTTTGTAATTTAAATAATATGTTATATATTAATGATAATTAATAAATATATATTAAATTTTTAAATACTATATTACGTGAATAAATATATAATATTATTTATTGATGTATAATTAATAATATTATTTAATATTAATTTAAATATATTAAATATACTTAAAATAATATTTAGTTATATATATTGGTAGCTTAAATAATATATTAATTATTAATTATAATTAGTAAATATAATATATTTAATATTTATTAAAAAGATAATTATTGTTCAAAGATAATTAATATTATTTGAATAATTAAGATAATTAGGATAATTAATATTATTTGAATAATTAAGATAATTAATATTATTATGTGAATAAATATATAATATTATTTATTGATGTATAATTAATAATATTATTTAATATTAATTTAAATATATTAAATATACTTAAAATAATATCTAGTTATATATATTGGTAGTTTAAATAATATATTATATATTAATTATAATTAGTAAATATAATATATTTAATATTTATTAAAAAGATAATTATTGTTCAAAGATAATTAATATTATTTAAATAATTAAGATAATTAGGGTAACCCAAGATGGGGGTCAGGGCCTAGGAAGATTTGTCAAGGTAACCCATGCAGCTTTGTGATGACACTCCTCCTATGATAGTAGTTTGTATTGTGCAATTGATGTACTTGATTATTTTACTCTGGAAGAAATCTAACCTTATGTATGTATTGTTCTTGTATGGTTTAGTCTTGTGAAATTCTTGTGTCTACAGGTTGTTGGTATGGTCTAGGAAGCCCTTTTACTATCTCCTAGCATGGGGGGTGGGCCTTCAGGTACCACTTAGTTGGGTGGAATGTGCACCTTACATCGTTGGCTTTCCACTTCATGTTCGTGATGGCGGGATCTTCCAGTTGGAGAGCTCACATGTTCCTATTGCTTTGCACTGTATCTTATGCTCTTTTGGATCAGTTGGATACTTTGTATATGTACTACTCCTCATTTGTATTCGAGGAGGATTCTTGTATCATTGTAATTGTAACATTATTGTATAATCTACCTCATTTTGGAAATGAGCCTTGTAACTACTTTATTGAATGAATGCAATATATGAATGATTCTTTAATGTACTTTGTATCTTATGGAATGTGTTTAATGTTATTGGATGTATGATCTTTATTTCATGAGTATTATTTTACATGTTATGGATTGGTTTTCTTTTGTATGTATGGGATTCAAATGTAACTGTTGTCGTGTACCTTAAAGGATGTATGCATTAAGTGTTGTTCACTTTAATTGTTATTAATTACACTTTAAAAAAAAAAAATGTTGCGCCTCTATTGTGTTTGCATCGTCCTCTAGGGTTACGTGGCGGGGCGTTACAAGATCTTCCTTGGTATAATACCAATCAATCCTAGGGATGAATTGTTCTAACAAAATCCTCAAAATTTATCAATCACCATGCTAGCTAAGGTCCTTCTAACAACCAAAATCTGAGGCTCAAGACATAAAAATTGATGCATGGAAGAGGTCATAGACTGGGTAGATGATTATGCTTTTCATCCCAAGTCCTAAAAATTCCTTTTGAAGGCCATTCATGAGCTAGAAGCAAATCAACATTATACAAATATTACTGATACTTAGTATCAAGAGTTGCACTATTCTCTTTATAAAAGACCTCTATGCTATGATCTGCATTAACTAACTTATCTGAATAAGTATTAAATAAATCTACATCAATTTTTTTGTCTTTACAAATTAAGAGGAGGAGAGTGGGAATCAGGAGATTAAAATTCTCCCTCCATTCATTTAAGGTTTTTATCTCCTCATCATCCTTCATTAAGCAAGGCATGATCCTAGTTTCAATATGCTCAAAATAATTGAGCTCCACTTGTGCACTTTTAATTATATTATCCATATATGCATGTGTTTCCCATGTTGTCTTGGCCAAGGTGTAGGTGGGAAGAATATTTGGTGGAGGTTCAGGTGAATTAGAAAATCCTTTGTACATACCCTCTAAACTAACAATTCTAGGGGTTCACTTAACAAAATTTCCTTTAAGTTTATCTCAATCCTCATTTACCCTAACAATGACACCTTTGAGATTTATGTATTTTGCATAGGCATCCTCTAATCTCCTTAAAATCTTAGACAGATTATTCTCTAGGATGCATGTTACTACATGCACATTTTCCAAGTATGTTGGGCCTCTTGAGAACTCTTCATGTGCTCCTCCATCATTTGGATCTTCTCTTTAAGTTCTTCATTCTCATTTATCAAATTATCTCAAGGGGTTACTAAGGAGAAAACCTATTTCCTATGTACGAATGGGAGGAAATATTGCTTGAGCCTCCCTCATTTTTAATTTTTAATACTCTACAATGAGTGTTACATGATCTTTCAACAAAGCATCATACATATCCTATAGTCTCTGGGCAATTTTCTTGTTAAACTTAGCAACATCCACCATCAATGAGGTTGCTTCAAGGGGTAGAAGTATCTGAAACCCTCTTTATCATTAGACTTCCTTTTATCTCCTTTGAGGCTTCATCAACCTCAAGTTTACTTGTGTTTGGGGCCAGAGCCCATATAGCAAAGGTTTCCCATCTTCAGTTGAATCCTGATCTTGACATGCTATCTCTTCTTTCCATTCAAAGGAAAATATTTCCCCATAGTTTCTTTTGATTGTATCAAAAATGATTGTTGAAGAAATGTCCCACTCTGAGAGCAACAAAATTCCACTATCTTGCACCATCTTTCTTCCTTCCTTAGGAGTAATATTTTTTTCATCAATATTGATTTATGCCATTACTTTCTTGGAGACCTCTTCATATTTCTCTTGGGGTACTCCTACTCTCTCCAAGTCAAGTATCCTATGGTAATCCTCTCTCTTTGTTCTTAGGAAAAAATCCTTGAATTCCTATGATTTTACAATTTCATTGTCAAAGATGAATTTTGTGCATGACATTTCTCTTACATTGAACATTTTAAGACTATCTCTTCCCATTGCTACATCTAACCTGAATCTTTATTGAAGGATTGCAAAAATATTTTTTCTTGGGGGAGAAGCATGTACTGATGCACTTCATTTTTAGTTATCTAGACATTCTCCTCCTCTTCCTAACTAGGGGATAATCAACCAATAGAAGTTGTTCTATTCCCATCCTTTTTTGAGGTTGTTCCCTTGGGGGAGAATCCACATTAATTATCTGAGGGGGAGGCGCTGACACATGAGGGGGATTAGTTTGTGGTGGACTTGATGGTGCATTTTCTCTAATAATAGGCCATGGATGCCTCTTGGCGATAGAGAAGGAAAAATAATCAAGCCTAGATCGATGTGTTGGTCTTTCTTCCAAGGTCGAGGCTTTACCAACAAATTTATCAAAATTTCTCAAGACTGCCTCAATCCTAGCAATTGGGTTTCTAAGTTTAGAAAATTCCCTAGGGTAATCCCTATTCTTTATTGTCCTAGTGGCCTCTACTTTGGTAATTGTAGCCAATTTCACCCTTTTATCATTCATTTGTTGATCATCCCTATAATTTCTTATAACATCTTCACTATAGTGGGTTTGATGGGTGAAGGCTAACCTCCTTATTGATTTTCTAACCTGGTGTATGAATTCTTTAGGATCAAAATCCCCAATCTTGTTTTGTTGCAATTTATAATCTTCAAAAAAAATTCCAATTTATCCAAACCTTCTCTTGTTGAAGTAAATTCAAAAAAGACAGTGGAGTAAGGGGAGAATGATCCCTTCTTTTGTTTCCTCATATGAAACTTATCTGTTTCATTCATCTACCACATAATTTCCATAAACGTCAATCTATGTGGCACAGATCTAGGTAGCACATGGGGGCCCTCATGACACCTATATATTTTGATAACAACAGAGTTAGTATAGAGATAATAATCTCCCAAATTATGTTGAACTCCCAATTCTGGTCTTTCATCTTTGGGTCTAAGGAAACCTATAATTTCCTTATGTAATCTAATCTCAAGCACACCCAATCTCAATAGGACTTCCCTTATGAAATAGTTGTCACAATCTTTATCCTAGATGTGCATCCAGCATTGCACATGGAGAAGTTTTCCCTCCTTATCTTCCATGTTAATCTACAAGGCCTTATTCCAATAACCTTTCCCCTATATAAGAACATGTGACATAGTAGATAATACCACCTAAATTTCACCACCTTGTTGTCTCTCTTAATTTCAATAAATTTTTTATGGATGGCATCGGCTAAAAAGCTAACAAAGTAAAATTCATTGTTGATTAAAGGATTTTGGATATCAACTTCCATATACATACGAGGGACCTACATTTCTGGTCCTGCATCTCCTCCTAATACTTGACACGATGCATAGTATGTCTTGAAAAAGTATTCTTTAAAGGAGTCGACATTGATAGGTTCTGACTCAATCTTAATAATTCTCATTGATTTTCCATTAAAGCCCTTATTTCCAAACTATGGGAGTCAATGTACCTTGAGATTATTCTTTAACTATTGATATTTTTTCCTACAATAACTAAGGCTTATAGCCTTGTTTGCAACTTTGTTGTATTGGAAGAGTTTAGAAATAAACCCTCTAATAATTTTCATTAACTCGCTCTCGTTTGTTGCCTTAATAACTCTTACATTTTCATCATATCTAGCAGCAACATGTCTAATGCATTCTACATTTACAAAAACATTTGGGACAACCAGCTTCCCCAAGTCATAGGTCCATACACTAGAGATAGGGGTGTGGTGATTTATCTTTCCAAACCAGTGTAAAAATAATTCCCATCCAATGATCTTAAGTTCAACATCTCTACATTCTCTGGCATTATCTATTATGTCATCAACTGAACTAGCACCATGAGGACGAAAGGGGTTTTGGAGGAGTTTGACAATTGGGCCAAAATATCTTCTTCAAGGTATCCCTTAGAAGAAGAGGATTTTTCATTTGATAGGCTCATAATTCTGGATTGATTTGGAATAAAACATTATGTGGACTTCTAAAACTTTACAATCCTTTGCATGTACTGTAAGATACACAAAATTTGTTTTCTTTTGAAATTCATGACTATAGTTTTGGTGAATTTTTTCAAGGAATGTGTACCTATTTTTCAACCTTGCAAGAGCTTAAGTTGATGCGAATTGAATAGTTTTATGTGGATTTCCCTATTATGTCAGATAAACAAGCAATAGGATGAACACTTACATTAAATCTTAATACTTATGAAGGCAATTCATACAAAGATTGAATTGTCAACCGTCACATTTTCCATAAATCCTTGTTCGTGCGAGCGTAGCTCATTTATCTACTTGTTTATCAATTTTGAATGTGGATCATCCATCTAGAGGTGGAAGTACAATATTAATGATGGGTGATAGCTTGATTCACTTGAAAAGTACTATGCCATCTTCCCCACCAATGGCATTCAACCATGTAAGAATACTACCGTACTTGTCCTTCCATTGTTCTGCATCATACAAAAGACATGCCATAATGATCCTATGGACTTGCAGAATTCCTTTGATCATCTGTCATGTGTCAAAATTTCATGATACTTGTATGTAATGCCCTCTAAGAGAATTTTCATATCCTATAATCCTTCTTCACTCATGACACTTGTCCAACTTCCATGGTTTTGAAGACCTTTATGCTCTCACCAAAATTCTTGATGTGGAAGCGTGGAAAACAATGGGGACCACTTACTAGGCGGGCAACTTAAGCGATCACATTGCAACATGTGCGGAATTATCTTTTAATCTGAGCCTTTTTAGACAAAAGGGGGCAAGGCAAGGCATAGATATAATAAAATCAAAACTTTGATAAATACCGGACCAAATTGTTAATAAAACATAGAGGGCCAGTGAACACACACGGCCAATACATAGCAGACGCAACTTAAGCAAAGGGAAACCCCAATAACTAATCAATAGTAGATTATAACAAAAGTGGGAGGGTTTAGACGGGAACTTGGATTTAAGAGAAAGACTAAAGCTTTAGGAGCCCCTAACGTGTGAATTATGGACCCTACCACAAATAAGCCAAGAGTGGTCAAGACAGTGGAGGAGATAACATGTAATATGATCATAAAAATAACATTAGACACCAAAGTAGTAGAAGCAACACAATTGGTCATGTGCAATGCCATGTTTAGTGTAGAAACTATAAAAAAGCAACAAGAAGCTTATGATGAGTTACAAGCTAAGCATATAAAACTGTAGAATGAATATAATAAAGTGGTTGTTGGGCTTTGATATGAACAGGTTGCAACTTGATATCAGATTGCATCTTGGCCATTTCCTTCATCTACATCAAGTGAGTTCTTAGGTGAAGATAGGGAAAATTTGTCTTTAAGGATATGTGAGTTACAAGCTAAGCATATAAAATTGTAGAATGAATACAATAAAGTGGTTGTTGGGTTTTGATAAGAACATGTTGCAACTTGATATCAGATTGCAGCTTGACCATTTCCTTTCTGCATCTACATCAGGTGAGTTCTTAGGTGAAGATAGGGAAAATAGAAACTAAAATAGAGTAGAGAAAGTGAAAAGAAGGCGAAGGGGAAAGCCAAGAAAATTGCTACAGATATTATTGATGACCTATTAGATCATAGATTGTCATGTATCTTGCACAAAACTGAAGGAGTTTGGATTGATTTTGATGGGTTGCAAAAGGCTTATGCTAAGCATAAGGAAATTGAAAATAGCTTATAAGAAGTGTTGAGTAGGTGGAGTCTTAGAGCCATTATTATAAAATAAATGATGAAGATGACAAGGTTTGATCAGAGTGAATCTAAGAACTTAGCCCAAGTTCTTGAACAAACTAAATTATTGGGGGAAATTTATGCTTTTCAAACAAGATTGGATATGCAATTAAAGTCAAAGTTGGAGATGTTTGAAGGCATGGAGAATTGAATAATGCCTATAATAATGGATGATCTAGAATCAATCAAGCCTTTGGACATCTTTGGAAAGCTAAATTTCTAGGCATCATTCCCTCACTATCATCTTTTGTTTACAAATATGGTAAGTCGGACTTAAGTGTCCTCGACAACTCAGTTTTGAAGTCTACGAATACATTTGGAATGACCAATTTCCCCAAGTCTAAATTCCACAAGTTTGACACTAGCCTATCCAATTTACTTCTTCTATAAGTGTATTCAAACAATCTCCAACCATGCATAAGGATTTAACAACATCTCCTATCTTCTCAACCAAGTCAAGTAGTTTGTCTGTTAACATCCTCGTGCATTGAGCATGCTTTCCTCTCTTTGTTGAACCAAGTATTTGTTTCATGCTCGATTATCTTCCATAAACCTCTTTCTTCCTTTTGTTTTCACACAATTCAGTCATTTTCTAAGGTTTAATTTCAACTCAGAGGGTTTATGCTTTAGCTTGTGTGATTTCTAGTGCTTTTCTCTTTTCTTTTGAAAATTCAAACAAAACAACTCTAAATCCATTTACTACATAACTCTCTCAATAATTCAACTATTTCTACAATTACAAACGGATAGATCACTTCCCCGAGAAATTGCACCAAACCCTACGTATGCACTTGAAAATTGCTTTCAGAGGGCTTCGTTCCTCACAAAATTTGAATGTAATTGCAATTATGATGTGAAAAGGAATAATTCTAAGTTTATTGCCCTCGAAAAAGCACGTGTTCATCCTTAACTATAATGTAATAGCTCGTGCCTATTAAATTGATTCTCTACCAACTAGTCGTTCTTGTTTCAATTGTGATCATCGTTGCTCATATGCCTTCCTCACGTGTTGTGCATTCCTTTTTTATTTTATTTTCTCAAAACATGATGTGAAAGACTTACATGTTGAAACCTGAAGATGACACACGTTCCACTTTATACCTTGTTAATCCGACTACACTTCGGTTTTGCGCCAAAGACCTGAAAATGTGTTGCACTAAAGCTTGGTGGTATATCCTTATGCGCGTTGACTCTCTAAAAATGTGCTCCATTACAACAAGGTAAAAGCACAAACTTGTGTCACACTTTATAAAGGAATCGGCCAACAGCAAGAAAAAAATTGAACTTCGACCACATAAAAGTGGTCTTTATGTTTTGAATTTCAAAATTATGTAAACTAATGAAATGTAGAACTTTTGATGAAGTTTATTCCTGTAATTTTTCAATTTTTTAAAAAAGAATCATTATTGTTTTATCAATTTAAGAATAGATGAACATTGGAATGTTGAAAATTTCAGAAAAAAGTGACTTCACGGTTGTCAAGAAACAAATTGAAAAAAACTTCATTTCTCCCTAATTTTATTTTCTCCAAATAGGTAACTTCAATATCTTGTGCATGGAAAACAAAATCATATTTTGATGCATATTTTTCTCATAATAACGTTTTAAAGTCAAACTTGTCAGAATTTGATAGTTTTCATGGGACGTCAACTATTGTCTATTTTTTTAATCATTTTCAAAAAAAATTATACCTTTTTGAAGAGGACTCTCACCTCTTGTGCCCCATATATTTTTAAAAAAAAATTAATATGTTTTACTTTTTTTAATTTCTAATCAACCTTTTCTTTTAACTTTAACAACCTACTTGCATTATTTTAAAAATAAAATATATTAAAACTAATTAAAAAAATTATATATTTGGATTCACCACTTCGATCTCTACAAAAGGGTATTTTTCTTTCTTTATTTAAATCATTCTAACTAAAGATATACTCAGTTGAAGTTGAAAGTTTCAGAGAATTCTAAAAAAAGCTAAGTTGGTTGCCAAATAGGATGCCACATAGACAGTTTCAATAGAAAGGGTTTCGACTGAAAACCTTTCTACCAAAATTGTGCATATAAAATAAGCTAATTTCAAAGCGGCATAGTGAAAATTTTGAATTTTTTGGTTTCGGCCAAAACTTATTCGATCAAAACTTTGTTTGTCATGTACACGCCACATGGTTTCGATCAAAACCTATTTGGTCGAAATGTTTCTAGCCGAAAATGTTCCGCTCGGAACTATTTATTTGGCCAAAAATGTGACACAGGTATGTGCTTTTACCCAACAATGTGTTGCAATAAAATAGCACCATCTATCTATAGTTGACATGACCTTCCCATCACCTTTTACCTATGCACTTCTCAGAGATAAATACACTATAAATAAGTCGACTATCGTAATGAAATGTAAGCATGTTATGAACCATTCTCTACCATAATTTATTTATGTACCAAAAGCATGAAAATACACTCTCAAAATCCATTATTGGTTCTCTCTCATCATTGTTATTAGTTAGCACTACAAATATATTGAGCATTACAATTAAAGGTCAGCAACACTTGGCTTCTTAATGACACCTCTTATAATCCTCTCACCTCTGTCTAGCATAGTTTTGCAATACACTCAACTTTAGAAAATGTGCCCTAAAGGCACACAATGCTAAAATGAAGACTCACCACTTGTCATCACTTTGTTCATCCCAAGCCACTGCATTCTAGCTCTTTACCACGTAGGTGATTTTATTTTACCATGTGCATAATAATTATTTTTTAAAAAATATGCCTAGGAAAAGAAGGGCCCAATGTTACATAAAGGGGCTCAGACTTAAAATCTTTGATTTCAAATATTTGCGACAAAGTATTAACAAATCATAATCAAAATTACAATGCATAACGCCCATGCGTGCTACAATAATATAACAGAACACACTACCTAGTTATTGACATAGACATGTGGTGAGTCTTGATTGGAGCGTTATGCTTCTTCTGAATGCATTTCTATTATGTGCACACTTCATGAGAATGCACTCCGAAGAGATGGTGCACTACAATATTATAACATTTTCCCCAAGTTTATAAGCATTTCCCAACGCATTCTCATTATTTGCAAGAGGCGAATAAATGTGTTGCCAAGAAGGTATGCACTCTGCAACCACTTAACTATCCCAATATTGAATACTAGCAAGATCATATTGTTATAGCAATACCTATCGAGGCAAGTACTTGCCACTATGTGGCACTTGTTATATATTTTATGTTTGTTAAACATTATAACATTTCTCATTTTTATTTAATTAAAATTGACACACACCTCTATTATATATCTTTGCTTTTTTTAGCCAATCAACTTCCTAGCCATGGTTTTGCCTCCCTAACCCCAAAAATATGTTTTATATGGTTGAATGGGGATGTGCATCTAGCATTAGATTAACCATCATATAACATAATATAATATATAAAAATTTAACCATAGGAAGAGCTTTCCTATCACATAAATTCATATAGTAAGCCCAACCAAAATATTCATTTAAAGTTATTAATTCTAAAGGGAACAAATCTTTTTTTATTTCTAGAAAATCATACATCCATAGAGTGAGTTTATATATACTAGAAAAAAAGTGGTATTTAGACATCATCTTCAACATTCTATGCATTGTTTCCATTGTAATCTGGCTTTTTGCTACTTTACTCAATCTTTCATCCACCACCATCTTAAATGTTCAATCAATAAAATCAAACTTGCTACCAAACTTAATCAAAATTAAAGACAACCAAATCCCTACTCTCACTAACTAGCTCAAAAGCCCCTTTCCAAAACTATTCACATCCACCTTTAAATGAGTGAGTTAATTTCAAACTACTCTAATACCAAGTATTTGTATGTCTTCTTCATTTTGAACATATTAACGAAGAACTCCTTTCCTACCAATTTGATAAAATCAAAAACCTTACAATAAAATTTTACTTCAACCAAAATATTTTCCAAATTTATTTTATCAATATATCTATCACACCTAATAATATTATTCTTACCATTGAATTTTTATGATTAATATTTTTTTTTTTGAACTTAGTACTTATTCGATTGTAATTTTAACTGTTCAGGGGTCTTTATTTGTAAGCGGAGTTTTATTCAACGCTTGCTTTTAAATTAAAAATATTAAGTGTTCCATAAATGTTTGTACTTCAAAAGTGTACGACTCTCATGTAGTACGCAAGTGTGAATAAAAATATAAAAACAAGGGAAAGTCCCCCTATTTTTGGGATTAATCTCTAAATAAATATAAAATATTAATTAGCCGACCTTGGTTGACTTTAACAATATTTTTAAAAAAATTGTATAATAAGGATATGCGGAATAATCCAAAGTCCAACTATATAGAGATAAGTTTACGCTTCTTGGATAGAATTCACATGGTTAACTTTTGTTTTAGGGTTTTTTTAATTTTAAGTTGACTATTCATATAGATGTCATAACATATAAGATTTTCCCCTAAAATCATTTAGATATTTGTACTTAGATTTCATTTATTAAGGTAACAACTTTTCCTATGTATAATTTAAATTACTTTAATAAATATATATAAGTAGGTATAGATTAATTTTAGTGAATTAAGCATGGTAAGAAATGGTAATTTAAATAAGTGTATTTGTTTTAAATTAGAAAAGTAAATAAGAAGATAGAAGTGTTTATTTTGATTAATAAAAAATAAGTGTAAAATGAAAAAAGATTTGGTTGTTTGATGTCTAATTTATAATAATATGTATATGTCAATAAAAGGTTTTGTTTTTTATGTTGGATTAATGCTTTATCAAAGGATAAATCCATATATCTAAGATAGTTGTTATCATGAATTTGTACTAAGACAATGTTCCGACTTATCCTTGCAATCAATAATATTTTTTTATATGACTCACTTAATGAATGATAGTTTGTTCTACTCTTAAATACCTAAGAACTTGGACGTGTATTTAGAAATGCATTAAAGATGGTTGATTCATCACAAGCAAACACATTTACCTAGATCAACACTTGAAATGCGAGCAAAGATTCAAAACAAGGAAGGCCCCTAGTATATAGATTTGTTACTACTTTTATTACACCAAATCAAAATTTGTTGCTATTAATTGCTCTAATCTCATAGAATGAATGATTCTCAATGATGTGTTGATGACTAGATGATAATTAGAATAAATTATGAATGTCTTTAAATACTAGCTCTTAGCATTGTTTCAAACGTGTGTTTAGTGAACTCAAGGTGAGAGAATGAATAGGGTCAATTGGATAACTACTAGATAAATTTGAATTTTGATTTTAAAATGAAATAGGATAATTTTTTCATGATTGTGGACTTGCTTCTATGGGTACAAAAGTGTTCAAATGTGGGCAAACAATTAGTGTAAATGGCTAATGAACAAATGGCAATAGATGCATAGATGAATATGATAACTATGTGGATAAGGAAAATACATATATGCATGTGTATATAAGAATAGGGTAAGGCTAAATGTATTAAAATATGTGTGTATGAATGGATAAAAGATTAATTAACCCAACTTCAAGCAATATCATATCATTTGTCATTATGTACATATATCAATACAAAAAAAATCCTAAATAAACACAAAAATAAACAAGAAATAAATATACAAATATAAATTAAACTTATATTTTAAAAATTATTATAATATTAAAATATATAATTTAATTCAATTTATTAATGTTCACACAAAATAAAAAGAATAAAAGAAATGCAAGAAGAAAAGAAATACGTATCTTCCATATACTTAGATAACACTCATGATAGTGGAGGCTTTAAAATATATATGATAGACATAAAAACATGAAATAATTAAAAATGTAATGAAAATCTACCATATGAACTTGGTATTCTGCAAAGCTTCTAACTTGATAGATAATCTTTTAAAAGACATAACATTCATGATAGATGAGGCTTAAAAAAAAATGATAGACATGAAACAATGAAATCTCTGAATTTGTGATGAGAATCTACCATATGAATTTGATAATCTTTAAAAGACATAGATAATGCTCATGATAAATCAGGCTTAAAAAAAAATATGATAAAACATGAAACCATGAAATCTCTGAATTTGTGATGAGAATCTACCATATGAATTTGGTAATCTGCAAAGCCTCTAATTCTATTGATAATCTTTAAAAGACATAAATAATACTGATGATAGACGAGATTTTAAAAAATATGATAAACATAAAACCATGAAACTCACTGAATTTTTGACAAAAATCTACCATATAAACTTAGTAATCTTCAAAGCCTATAAAATAATGCATGTATATATATATATAAACAAATTTTAGGAGGGAAAAGAAAATTACACCCAGCATAATACACGCCAAGACACCTCCACTGAGAACACGAAAAACCCATTTACTTTCATGCTTTTATATAATTTTTTGTTGCTATTGCTTCACACTTCCAACCCTGTAGATTGTTTTTGTGTCTGATAAATACAGATAAATCAGAGTTTTCCTTTCCCCACAGGTTTCCAAGTTGTCCTTCCTTCTTTCCCAAATTATTTGAATTACAACGGTGAAATAAAATATTTATAATTTCCATTGCACTCTATCAGTTTTTAAAAAAAAAAAAAAATCATTGGTGGGACATGTGGATGATGCTATCACCCCCATAAGCAACTTTATCATTTTGAGTTGACTATCACATTTCTCTCTCTTACACTGTTCAAATGCAATTTGAGACCCAGCTATCGAAGCTCTCCTTTTCAAATATATATAAATATCCTCCTCCCTAATTCATTTATATGTACCCATCTTCTCTATTCCTTTGCTTTGTAGCAAGCATTCAAAAGCATCTTTCCTCAATTGGAAGAGCAAGCTCAAAGCATAATATTTCTTAGAAGATGGCATTATATGTGAAAGGTCTGAAACTTGTTTTCACAGTGATTGTAATGACTGTTATTCTTCTTCAGCAGATTGAGGGTCATGAGGGTCATCATCATGCTCCTGCTCCTGCTCCTACTTCTGTCCTTTCAAGCCATGGTTAGTAATTGAAATTACCACCACTATGATCCATCTCCCTGCAATCTTACTTTTAATCATGAACATGCCTCACTTATAACAAAAACTTTTGTTTTCTTCTGATTTGTTGCAGGTGTGGGAATTAAGCAGAGCATGAAAGGCTATACTTTTGTACTGGTTGGAATGATCTTTGCTATACTTATCTAACCATTCCAAGAATTTTGATTTTCCTGCTTCTGAAATTTGAAGGTCTTGATCCTAGTTTTCTATATTGTCAATAATTCATGCATTGGATGGGATTTGGATGAAAGGCTGCGCTTGTAGACCTGATAATAAGTGTCATATGGATTTTTTTTATTATCAGAATATGTTTTTAGTTTGCAGATGACAAAATGTTGTTGGACTGGATTGTCCCTCTTTGATTCCATCATTAATAATACAATCCAGCTTGTTAAATTATTCGCTCCATATTACTGCTCATGTGTTTGACATTTACTATTTATTACTTCAAACATATATATGCATTTTTTGGGAAATCATTGAGATTGGTAAAGCGGTCTAAGATGGGTATTATAGAACCTTCTAAAATGGGATGTAGAGTCTTCAAAAGGAACAAATAGACTACCCTCTTTGTAAAATTTATTTAATTTAAGAATAAATAAATGGTTGTTTTTAGATCATGGATAAAATGCTTTTGATTGGAGTAGTGAATTGGAGAGATGGTTATTATATAAAATAAATTTTAGATGAATATAAATGAGTTGAATCAAGTATAAAACATAAATATTGAAAATTGAAAAGAGTAAGGTTAGTGATACTTTAGTTCGTAAATAGAGTTTAAGTGTTATGATATAACAAATTTTCTGTTGTACTTTGAAAACTATATTTTATATCAACTTTTCATGTCTTTTTTCCAGCAGAAGTGTCTTTCAAACCCTATGAGTCAATATTTCATCTTTTGAAATTTATGATCATTTCCAAAGTCCATGGCATGAAAACCATGATTATATTTATGTTCATCGTCCATTCTATTTTTTTCCCATTTCACTTTAGTATAAGTGTGCTAGGTCAAATTGGTGAACTTGGGAACACTTTTGGAAGCTTATTGCACAAGGGTTGAAATGCGTCACATCCTTTAAGCTTAGCCAAAATCATATGCAATTGTTGTTGACAATGAGAAATGATGAGATAGATAGGTGTTAAATAGGTGATGTTTGAGTGCAAGGATGTGGATCTTAAGATGCTCTTTAATTTATGTTCTAAGATGTGATTGTGAACCATAGAGTGCCCCTAGGAGTTGTCTTTGATTAGGCATTCCTAAGTGCTCAATTTAAAAAAATTAAATTCAAGTTGACTGGAAATGGTCACTTTTTGGAATGAGGTTAGCATAAGGAATGTAAATTAAAGCATTAATTAAGGTGGATGAGATTACACTAGTGATTATTTCTAGGGAATAGAATTACAATAGCAATTGTATCAACGGTAGGAAAAGGGGTTGGGTAGGAATCAGGTCTAAACTGACAAGGATAGGTTGGCTATAAGATACGTTTAAGGCTAGGTCATGTCAACTAGTACATGTAACTCTTGAATTAGACACTAAGATGGAAAATTTATTAACAAAACTAAAATAATTGTAATAGTGAAAAGTGTGAAGTATGCACTTTATTTTTTCTCTACATTTTTCCACTCTTTATTGTGCATATAAATATATCATGAAACATGCATACAAAAGTAAAATATGCCAATGAATAAATTAAAACACATTTAAAGGATACAACTTGGAGAATGGCCCTTAGTTTTGTTCATGTTCATTCATGAGGCTACCTCTACAAACATGTACATGTGAGCAAAAAGAAGGTATCTGGACATAATAACCCGGCCAAAATAACCCTGGACATAATAACCCCATCATAATAACCCCATCATAATAACCCATGGACATAATAACACGTGGTCAAAATAAACCATGGACAAAATAACCCAGGTTCATAATTTAGTTTAATAAATAGTTTTTGTGACTATTTATGGTCATTTGGGCACATGGTGAATTGCTTCAAGCATCGCACAACTCAATCTAGAAATTCATCAAAGCGGTGAAAAAAGAACAGGGTCTCCAAGACAATAAAATAGAGAAATATATGGTTGGATACATTGGGCAACCAAGCAGGAAAAAATACCGTGAACTCAAAGAAAGGCTAAAAAGATTGGTTGATGGTTATGACAACCATAACATTTTAGATTATATAAGAGGCATCGTTCATAATTTGACACTTTAATTGTAATTTTGAATAGTAAATTTTTTTAGCAACATACATGTAATTTATAAATTTTGTTTTCCTTTCTCTATATTCTTACGAGGATATTTTGTCCATGGGTTATTCTGACCGCGGGTTATTTTGGCTTGGGTTATTATGACCCTGGGTTATTATGACCCTGGGTTATTTTGTCCTTGGGTTATTGTGACCAGGTTATTTTGTCCAAGGTTATTTTGGTTGGGTTATTATGTCCTACAACCCAAAAAGAATTAGCTTAGCACTAAACTAATAGAGTCATAAAATAAAGCTTAGTATTTTTCATTTACATGAACCAAGATTATTATCACTCCATCACGAAATGAAAAAAGTCAATGGAATCATGGAGTTATGACCAAGTTGGACCCCATTAAACCATGGCAAAATGTGTGAAGAAAAATGGAATCAAATGATTAGGGTTTTAAGGGGTTGTAACTAAGTTCGCCTCCTCAATCTATACCATTTAAGTTAAAAGAATGACATATTTTTAGGGTTGTCAAGGAGTTGGAACTAGTGTGACCCCCTCAATCTATACAACATAAACTCATGTAAAATATAAAAAGGTGGTTTCTAGATGCATAAGGTTGGCAAGTACGTGCAACCAATGTAGCCTCCCATATTACATGCATGAAAGATCTAATGAAAAATAATATTTATTATAACATACCCCACTTGAATTATATGAATGCATCATAATGACTCTAATTTGAGAAGAGAAAGTGTAAAATGTAGTTGATATAGTAAATGTGTTGGCCTAAACATCTATAACTTAGATGTTTATGAAACAGAAAGAAAAATGGGGGACAATTGTGTTTCCCCTAAATTTTTCCCAAGGACAAGGCATGTACAAGAGATATATAATTGAAGCACCATGAAGTATATCAAGGCAAATTAAGCATGTAATCAAAGGCATAAGTGTAATCAAGGCATTCTAAATAATTTAGATTTATTGCCTATAATATGGACTTGAGTAGTACTTCTAGATATGTATTTATATTTAATTTTATGGGTAACTATTTAAAGGTTATGTTATCCTATAAAACCACTATAGATATCTAATGTCATTAAAAATAAATTTATTATAAATAGTAACCTAATATGACTCAATATATTATACTATAATCTTTTTTCTTTGAATTACTATAACCCTCCATATTAACATTGATTTTACCCCGATAAATAATATATGTCCAATTATTTGAAAGCATACAAGAACAACTATTAAAACTAGTACACTCTACTCCCTGTTTCCAAGCCTCCCTGGTCAGTGGTTCTACGAAAGAAGAAAGGTCTCCCCTTTTCCGTTGTTGATTCTCGGCATCGGAAGCGTGAGGCAAGCCTTGACCCTTTTGGTTATGGGTTTGCTTAATTCTTTTGGTGTTCTACAGCTATGTGTCAGTTGTTCCTGGTTTTTCTCCACAGTTGTCTATCAGTTGTTTCTATTCATCCCTATAGTTCAATTTATGTTCTGAACTATATTGTCCTTTGGCCCTGTGGCCCCTTTGTGAAGGGTACAATGCCCTAAAAATGCTGCTTAATTTTTCAAAAACAATATACTAATGACAAACTAGGTACCAAGCGCAAGTTTAATCCTACTGCTAACCAACCCACTCTTGATACCAACCCTAAACCCTTAGACGAAAAAAAGAAGAGCAAAACTATCCATGTGCAGAGCCAAAAACAACAATCATGGGGCTTTGTGAGTTAAAGAATACTCTTGTTAAAAATTCTAGCAAACATATGGTGAAGAAAAACCTAGATAATAAAAAAATAAAAAATAAATAAAAGAAACTCTATCACCTTCTTTGTGGAAGAAGCTAACTCTAAGGACGAGGAGGGTGAAGATAATACTAATGACATTGGTGATGAGGAAAACATGACCATCAATGAGCCTAAAGTTGGGTCTGAGCTTGCTAGTGTGAGAAGATGCAATAGGCTAGCCGAAAAACAAAGGCCGAAGGTTATTATTGATGAAATTTCTAGCAATTTTGAACATGACACCAAATAGGATAACAGTGATGAGAAGATGGAGGATGCTGAAGATAATATAGATGGTCCTAACCACTTCCCCGAGCTCAATAAAATGATCATGTAGGACTCCACCTCGGACTCCTCTCCCTCTCATGAGTGTAAAGAGGAAGCTAGCTATCTTTGTGAGGAAACTGCTCAAGGCTACAATGCTTGGCTGACTCAGGTCAACACGCTTGAAAGGAAGCTTAATCTGAACTTCTACCCTCGTGGCCTTTTGTGTTAAAGGTACAACACCCTATAAATGTTACTTATATAATCAAAAACAATATACTAATGACTAAAATGTATATACATGAAGATTAATAGTTTATCTCCTTTACACCTTAAAAATCTATTCTTGAGAACATAGAAAATACACCCAATAGTATAGCTTGTTTTTGAAAATATAAGCAGCATTTATAGGGTGTCAAACCCTTCACATCAAGCCGAAAAGGCCAAAGGAAAACATAGTTCAAACAAAACTTGAACTAGAGGCACAACCAGAAACAGCTAACAAACAGCTATCGAAGACTAGCTGACAGACAGTTGACACAAGAAATTAAGCAACCCCAAACCCAGGGGGTTCAGAGCAGGCACCACGGGTCTGAGACCGAGAAGCAAACACAGATTTCTTCTTTCAAAGAACAACTGACCAAGGAGGCTCAAAAGTTGGAACCGAAGAGAACGGTGAGGGGATCAACTCCACCTCACCCACCATAAGAGCACCCAGCAGCAAGGGAGCTGGCAGCAAGGCATCCGAGCAAGAATCAACAACAGAGGCACCCAGCAAAAGGTGGACAGGGTCTAACAGAGCAGCGACAGCAGGTGCAAGGTCAAGCACAACAGAGATAGCAGAAAGGTCCAACAGAACAGCGACAGCACATGCAAGGTCAGGTACAACAGTGCCAGCAGAATAGCCTAACGGTGGAAACAAAGAAGAGGGGTCCGGAAGAGGAGCAACAACCTCCGAAGAAGAAGAACCCACCGTGAGGTGATCAAGAATAGCATCTTTCCACCAAGTCGCAGTGCCCTTGAGGGCAAGCAGTGGCCAAGTGACCCACCGAAAAGCACCTCCTACACCGAAAGGGGAGACCCTCGTAGTCCAAGAGCTGCTTCCAAGGTCTGTCCTCCACCAACAAAACAACATCCCCATGGAGAGGTTTGGAGATGTCCAAATCAAATAACATCCGAGCAACCGTGGTGTGCCCAAACTCCCTAGTAGTAGAATCCACCAATAAGAAGCAACCTATGGTGTTGCCAATGGCCTCGAAGCACGATTCCTCCTAGAACTGGAGAGGAAGGTTAGGCAGACGGACCCAAACGGGCTTGGTATTCAAAGGCTCCGTAAGGGGGTTGAAAGATCGAGTCCAAGGCCTGATGGACAAAGAATGAATGCCCCACATCCATCCTCTGTCAAGAACACGACTTCGCTCACGAGGGGAGCCAAAGGTAGCAATAAAGAAGCCCCTGGCGCTAGGGTAGAGCTCGATTTCCCCAGCAACCAAAGGCTTCCAAGAAGCCTCCACCCAGTCATGGAGGTCCGGGAGGTAAGGCCACAGCCCATTGAATCTGCAGACCACCCCCGTCTTCAGATAAAACTCCTCATTTTCAACTATCTCAAGGCCACATACCACCATCGGGGAGTCTCGAGCACAAGGAATGGACCTCAAGGGAGGTCGAGCATTTATCTTGGCAGCATTAGAAAAGGATTTTGCCTTCCCCGTAAAAACCCCAGCAGCAGGAGGTACCAAGCGCAAGTTTAATCCTACTGCTAACCAACCCACTCTTGATACCAACCCTAAACCCTTAGACGAAAAAAAGAAGAGCAAAACTATCCATGTGCAGAGCCAAAAACAACAATCATGGGGCTTTGTGAGTTAAAGAATACTCTTGTTAAAAATTCTAGCAAACATATGGTGAAGAAAAACCTAGATAATAAAAAAATAAAAAATAAATAAAAGAAACTCTATCACCTTCTTTGTGGAAGAAGCTAACTCTAAGGACGAGGAGGGTGAAGATAATACTAATGACATTGGTGATGAGGAAAACATGACCATCAATGAGCCTAAAGTTGGGTCTGAGCTTGCTAGTGTGAGAAGATGCAATAGGCTAGCCGAAAAACAAAGGCCGAAGGTTATTATTGATGAAATTTCTAGCAATTTTGAACATGACACCAAATAGGATAACAGTGATGAGAAGATGGAGGATGCTGAAGATAATATAGATGGTCCTAACCACTTCCCCGAGCTCAATAAAATGATCATGTAGGACTCCACCTCGGACTCCTCTCCCTCTCATGAGTGTAAAGAGGAAGCTAGCTATCTTTGTGAGGAAACTGCTCAAGGCTACAATGCTTGGCTGACTCAGGTCAACACGCTTGAAAGGAAGCTTAATCTGAACTTCTACCCTCGTGGCCTTTTGTGTTAAAGGTACAACACCCTATAAATGTTACTTATATAATCAAAAACAATATACTAATGACTAAAATGTATATACATGAAGATTAATAGTTTATCTCCTTTACACCTTAAAAATCTATTCTTGAGAACATAGAAAATACACCCAATAGTATAGCTTGTTAGAATAACATTAGATGATAATATCCTATCCAAGCTTCTCTTAGTAGGCCCAACATATAAATACACTTTAAATTGATGAAGTGAATGAACAATAGGGAAAAACCACATGAATATGAATGATCTCAAGAAAAATGGATAAAGGGAAGATCTAAATTAAAATATTTTTATCATTTTTGCAAGGTTACACCACATTTCATGCTAGTATGCATCTCCAATATGTTGTGTACTCTATTACATGCAAATACTTCAACTTGTGTGTCATGTATTAATTACAAGTTCTTTTACATATCTAAGGATTGAAGACTACATACCTAAATAGTAACTCCCCATTATATTTATAAAAAGCTACTGACCTCCATGTGCTCAAGTAACTTTAATAAGTGATGCATTTTCTTAGTTAATTAAATACACCTATTATTTATGTAAAAGCCTCCTAATTTATCCTTATTTATTTCACTTGATTATTTAAATAAATAATAGATCTAATAGAACATATTGAATTAATAACCAAAATTTATTTATGTAATTGTTCAATAGTTCAAATCATGAACTTGTATAGTGTTAAAGAAGTCAACTTCAAAACAAATAGTATGCTTGTGCATAATGTAACACAATTTTTAAAGAATAGAACAACTTTCCCAACAATTATTTGTTTAGGTGACAATTATTTTTAGCAGCAAGTACAATTCATTGAAGCAAAAAATAGAATAAATTTGAAATTACTTCATAATATTGTAATTTGTGAATATTAATTTAGTTATCAATGTAGTGACTACAAAAACCATTCTCATTATATTGAAGTATTTATATATTCAAAATATTAGAGTTATGACATGCAAAGTTCTATATATGAAATTTCTTCCCTCCTTTACAATCACAAGTATGGAAACATTCAACAAGCCATCATTTTTATAAAAACCCTAACAATACTGTAAAGGTTATCAAAGATTTATAAAAACCCCACAATTGTAATTTTGAAAAGAAAAAAAAAATCAAAAAACATGCAGACCACGGCCTAAAAAGGCATCAAATCAATAGAAATATTAGGGCAAAGATATGATGTACTAGACTAGAAATTATCCTACGTATTGAGCTCTATTTACTTACTTTTGTCTACCAACTACAATGATGGAAGCAAGCATGGAGTAGGGTTGTGCTTTTTGTTTTGAAAACAATATTTGAGCAATGCATTTTGAATTTTGCTTTTGCAGCTCAATAATTGGGAAGACTTGGCTATGGCTTCCACCTGACTGCCATCTAAGACAGTGGCGCGTAGTTTTTTTATGGTATTGACATGCTATGATGTTCATATGTGGCATGTTAAATCGTCTTGTCATGATGTTAGAGGCTGCGTCTTGTGTAGAGAATAGCTAATGGCATCAACAATCTCCACTAAATGTTTGTTAAAAAGCCCCTGAAATCCTCATCAAGATTAAGGGTTTCTACTCTCCTATTTTCAGTTGCCTAGATTTATGCTCCGTCAACTTCTCGTCACCCTCGTTAAGATTTCAGCCATAATAGTCCATATTTGTTACATCTTGTGATTGTTAATGTGTGGGCTTTGTGTCAATTGCACAGCACACTATAATCCTATCCACATCTAGCAATGAGAGATTATAGCTCAGAGAATAAAGCTGTCCTTACCAAATAATTTTATTAGACCTGTTTGAATTAAATAGTACCCTGCCTATAATTGCTTTCATGTAGAATTCCTGGATATGAGCCACATAGAAATCTGAAGAATTTCTATTAGATAGTACCCTGTCCATTTGAAATTATTTCAGTTGTGATGAGCAATGGCTTAAATTTAAATAATCTATAACATAATAATGCATAATACCATAAGTCCTAATCAGTAAAGAACACATTTTCGAAAAAACAATTACTTTACTATTTGAACTTAAACCTTGAATTCAATACAAGTACAAATTTAGAATGCAATGTAATACTATCTTAATAAACATACCTAATTATGTTAATAGTTACTACTTAGCATGTAACAAATGCTCTAGGCTTCAAAATATTTATGTTACTTATTATTAAAAAAAATATGGGCTGTTTGAGTTTTCTCACTTAACTGAGTCACGACTGTTATTTGAATATTTTGCTTCAACACCCCTTTTAACAATAAGCTTTATCATCTCGATACTCCTCCCCATGACCCTATGTAGTAGAAACTTTCTATCCCTCAGCCAGTTTTATATCCATTAACCATACGTAAAAAATTCGTATCCATTAATCATAACATGTAGAAAATTTTCTATCCGTTAGCAATATTGAACAACGACATTAAGTTGTTTAAAATAGTTTGTGGGGATCTGGTTATCATCGGGACATTATGGCTCATCTCACCTGAATTTTTCTTTGCAACTCAAAGCAACATGAGAGACAGCTACAAACACCACATAACCAAGAACAATTAGCCATATCAAATTTACAGGTTCGCAAAAGATATTCACAGCATTACAGATTTACAAAGAACACGCTCTATACACTTTGAATCATGTAGCAAAATATATATTTTGCTGGAATATGTACAAAATGATCGATTTGCACATCTAATATATTATAATATAGGCACAAGGCACAAGGCACAAATCATTTACAAGTAAATTTTATGTAACTTTATAGGTATTAGTATAAATAATTTAGAATGATAAGCAACTGCATAAAGCATCCACAACTGAATCTTAAAAGACAGAAAATTATCGCTTATTGCAGTATATCCTACCTTAATTGCATTTAACACTGACTGCAAATTATAGAGTAGTTAAATTAACAGCTTATAATAGTAATTGACATTAAAAAATTGACCTACACTCAATTTGTTTTTCAGAAAAAAGTTCTACTTTTCATGTCATGTACCTAGATAGAACTATGTTTAGACCTTTACCTTTAGACCTAACTTCTAGATCTCTTGTCAGAGATTTTTATATATATATTGAGGAAAGTATTAAAAATATGGCTCATATGACTAGGATTAGACTACTTCTTTCAAGCAGTAACATTAGCTCTTGGTCTCCTTTCAAGCAGTAACATTAGACTATTTCTTAACTCCTTTTGAACAGCCACTAGAAACCAACAATGGAAGACCAAGAGTAACCCCTTAGAATTCCATCTTAGAAATCACATCCACACTAAAGAGCCAACAATGGAAGTCATGAGTCACAACTTCGAGTTCCACATTAAATGTCAATTTGGGGATTTGAACTTGGGTCTCCACAACAAGAACCCAATGCTTTAACCAAAATTGAGCTCAACCCATTTGACTCAACAAGGATATTTTGATCAAATACATGTAGATAGATTGCCTTGACTCTTTAAATATCCCTCTACATTGAATGATCCAAATATCCCTGAAAAAGGACCTAGAGGGTAGACATGAACTGTAAGAAGAAAGAGGTGTAAACTCAAGTATCCAAATATGACTTGAAATGTGGAAATCTCAAAGCATTAGTTACAGTGGTTTGTTCTTATGAGTGTAGGAAAGCAGTTGAAGCTGCTAAAGATGGCAACCTGGAATTGATTTGTCACCAATCGACATCTAACATAAGTTCCATTAAAAATTAATTACTTCTCTTTGAACTTGTCTAAAATCTGGACAATGTGTTGTCCAACCTGTAAAAAGAAAACACAGCTGATGCCTACGAAAGACACTTAACATTATTAAAACCATTTAAATTTTCTCCCAAATGTTGTGCTACTAATATTACAGAAATTGCTCCTGCTAGCTCAGAATGGAACACGAGAGTACAATATGATCCAATTGAACCAGATATCTCAGTGTTAATTGTAATATAAATTGCTCTTCAGCATCAGGGTGCCTCGTCAAAATCTTCAACAACAATGATATCATATAACTTCCCTTAGAAACGAAAAATCTTGAATTAAAACTAGGAACTCTCCACCTGGCCAACCCAGTTAATCACTAATGGTGCATATAATGCTCAAGTCTTGGGACACAAATTTGCACATAGTAACTCCCACACTCCAGAAAATTGCTGTTACAAATTATCGGCCCCCTGATTTAAGTGTATCGCTTAACCTATACACAATCATAAAATCAGAACATACAAGATATCTGAAGCCATCTATTTAAATACACCTAATTATTAATGTAAACATAGTAACTCTAATTATCAGGTTCAAATAACTAATGTGCCAATATGAGCATAAACGTGGAGACACTTACCAGTCCAATCCTTCAAATAAACCTTCACCCTTTAAAGCAGACGTCTTAAATATAGCCCATTGACGATTTTTTATTTTGTGTAATTCAAGAGACTCGGTAACTGCAGCCTCATCAAGAGCACCTGGAAGATCCTGAATTAAAAAAGGAAAAACAATGAAAACCTTTAAAAGGCTCTCCATACTGAAGTATAAGAATGGATAGATGAATCTCTATGTTATGATTTTTACATTTTCCCACGGACAAAGGTAAGGTAATATCTTTAATCAATCAAACAAAAGAATATTTAGTTCATGCTATGAGCTGCAAAACAACATTCCTCCATTGTTTGGCATTCAACATTTGTTTCACACTCATTTGAAGGCTAGAAGCATGTTCTTTGGAATCATAGGGCTTGTCCTTATGATATGACAATTCAAAGCAGACACAGAAACAAGTAATAAATTAATAATGGCTCCAAATATTTATGTAGAAAGAAAATTCAGTGCATGTTATTAGCCACTAGACAACATTCCTCCATCATTTGAAATTCAACATTTAATTTCTACTCATTTGAATGCTAAAAGTATGTTCTTTACAACCATCGAAAATAAAGCATTGGCTTGTCCTTATGAGGTAGCAACCCAAGCTAGACACATGGGCAAGGAATAATAGATCAAAGTATTGGCATGTAACATAGATATATAATAGAATGTTTATCTAAATCCACAAAATAAATTTTGTTATTTCATATAATAGTAATGTATCCTTTCTAAGCTCAAACCATTTCTAATTATTCTTTGCCAACTTGTATCTATACAAAAGAAAGCAATGAAGAAAGAACACAAATAGCAGGTCTCTACAAATTGAGGTAAGAAGATTTGAAAATCATTTGCAGGATGCTACTGGCTGAATCAACCCCTATTCCCCTCTCATGCCCTCTATCTCTTTCCCAACCCTCCCTCAATGCCAAAGGAGTTACAACTACACTGTTCTATGAAGCAGGCACAAGGACAGTAGGGGGTTCGTATCTCAGACATTCCTTCATTATATCAGCACAATCTTGAAAAAGAAATTCCTGCAACACTACTAGTGCCAAAACTCAAAAACTAAGCTCTGATACCAAATGAAAAGAAATACAAAAACAATTTTCATCCTTAATCCTATGAGGAAAGATGTCACAAGCTATTCAATCTATATAAATTCTAGTAGCATTGTGACATGTCAACACGAAACAAAAAAAAATGAAAGGAAGAATAGAACCACGAGAGAGAGAGAGAGAGAGAGAGAGAGTAGTATACTCTAGGAAAACCCTTCCAGAAAAACCTTAAACTTCCAAAGCACTGAAACCATTGTATTCTTGGCAACTATATGTTGCAAATGTTGCCATTGATGTCAAGAAATGATTCACTGTTCGAGATTGTTGCAAAGATTGTCATTGATGTCAAAGCGAATAAATGAGATGGTTAGATGTCATCATTAATGTCAAACGCATATAGGCCATATTGTTGGCAAGATTCATAGGCGAGATAGTGTCGAAGACATGTGATCTATAAAGGCCACTAATCGCTAAACAAAATCAAGAGACCAAGAAGACATACACAGACAAAGAGGCCAAGAAGAACGAGTTGCAGATTGGTGTCATCAAAGAAGTCGACCCTTGAATTTGGTCATGAAGGCATTCGGCCAGTGCATGAATTAAAAACCAACAGAGTATTAAAAATAGATTTAATTAAGTTCCAAAGAAACCAACTTCACCTTAACATATATGAAATCTTGGCTGATACTCATGGAATCATGGATGTTTATGTGAGCACTTATGTTTTATATAAAGATAAACATATACCATAATAATTTTTAAAATAAAAAGGGGCGTGCCGTAGTTTAAAGAGTATTAGAAATAAACAAGTCACCTCCTTTGAATTGATAAGGCCAACTTGTAAGGGATCGTGGCTCCTTGAATAGATGCCTTCCTTGGGCAGATTGAAAGGGTATAAGAGGAAGAAAAAGTGCAAGTTAAAATGAAGTAACTTAAGAGAAGATCATTCGATGTAAAAGCAGATTATATTATTAGTGAGCAGCGATTTAGTTTAGAAGCAGTGTTTGAGATTTGTGAGAAAGCAACGATCAAACCAACATAATGGCAGCAGTTATAATTAGAAGGTGCAGTGATTATTTTAATTGCAGCCATCATAATTAAAAGTAGTGATTAGTTTAAATGCAGTGGTCATAATTAAAAAGAGCAGCAATTAATTTAAAGGCAACGATCAGCATTGGTAACAAAAGTCATGTCCATTTAAAAGGTTATCTCCTTTCAAAGAGATACACATCTTTGTAGAGACGTGAAGATATAAAAGGAAATAGGGAATGTGGATAAGTGTAAGCAGAATAGAAGATATAACATTAAAACACCAGCAGATTTGAGAAGTGAGAAGAGTGAAATGTGAAGATAAATAAGAGGAAGGTGTGTGAGAAAAAAAGAACATATCAGATATATAAACACCAGGAGAAGGGTGTTAAGTAATGAATGATATGAGAAGATAATTTAGAGTAATGAGAGATATGAGAAGATAATTTAAGAAGAGGAATAGATGCAAGTGTGGAGCCTAAAGGTACATTATTCAAAGACAAGGAAATTGATTAGGAGAGAAGAATAATTGTTCAAGGCAGATTTTGTGAAGCAGTTTATATGAATATCATTCATTGAAGATATATGAGATTATAAAGGAGATTGAGTTGTCCATCATCCATTGAAGAAGCATCATTCAAGGTGGAACTTTGTTTTGGAAGTTGGTGCTTAGTAGGGTGGTTGGTGTCTGCAAATTGTGGGCATTGGTGCCTCCAATAGGTTAGTGCTTACAAATCAGAGCAGAGGGGATTGGTGTCTCCTGTAGGTTGGTGCCTACGAAGTTGTAAACAGTGATTAATATAAAAGCAATATTTTGCCATGGTTTTCTCCAGTAAAGGTTTCCACGTAAATTGTGTGTTCTTGTTATTGATATTGTGCAATTGATGTTTGCATTATTGTGATTGTTAAGTTGAAAAAGTAAAAGATTGTATTATGCTGATTCACCACGCCTCCCCCCCTCCTCCTCCCCTCTTAGTATAATTGTGTGCTCATCACTATATTAGAATATTAGTATAATATAGTGTAAGTTTACACTCTTATGTAATAAGTTAGTTGTTAGTGATAGTTAGTAGTATTAAATAAAATTGTTGTAACAGCAATCCTTTGTAAGGATTATAAGTGCCTCCTGTTTTTAGACTGTAACTAATTTCAGCATATGTTCAATAAAATAATGGGGTTATAAGGCGCAATGCTCAATGAATTCAAGTGGCGAGTTGTCACCACATTTGCAAGCACCAGTAAAATTGTGAGGGCACAGTATCATTTGCAGTCACAGCCAGGAAGAAGTTTATAGAAATTTGTTAAATTTATCAAAGGTCGCAGCAAAAGTAGAGGTCATATGGGAAGAAAATTGCAGCGAAATTGTGAGGATATCACCCATTTCCATCACATTTTTTGTTCAATCACAACTTGCAGAAGTAAAAATCATGTGGGCAGAGAAAAATACAAAATTGTAGGTCTGAATTGCAGGCAAAAAAGAGGCCACTAGTTGCACAAAATCTCCATTTAACAATTGCAGATAGGGCATTTTTTATGCATTTTACCTATTGCACAGGCACATGAGTATCAATAACTTCAGGTATTTCTCTTTTAAATTTCCCCACAAAGTCTTGACATTTAAATCATCAAAGTCTGAAAATTTAAAAGGCTTATGAAAATTTTGCAAATTTCAGGATAATATATAGTGGGGAGTTTGCAGTCAAAGATTTTTGGATTTGGGGTATTTTTCAGAAGTTTGCAAATAATTTTTACTTATTTGGTCTATGAAATTTGTGAGGTTGGCATTAAGATTTTGTGGGACTATATATTTTTAAAATTCTAGGATTAAGGTTGAGAATTTTCAGGTTTTAAAATATTTGGGATCTCATTTTTAAAAAATTGAGAAAAGATTATTTTCTAGGATCATTAGGAAAACGGCCAATATTCAAAATTTAGTATTACCAAAGGCACAGAAGCTCATCAGAAAAAATAATAATATCTAGAGTCACAAGAAACTAGCTATTGTTGAGTATCAAGAATGTGACAAAATCATGTTAGGCATAGTTTCTAGACGTATTAATCACCTAGGCCACTTTGGGAAATGTCATAGGGAAGACCTGTTGATTCTGAAGTTGTCAGTCTCAAATGATTTAACCCCTAAAGTCTAATGTGCTACCTCTGTGCATACCTTGTGGGATACCTTTAAAAATAAATATCAAGTTTCAAAAAAACATACGGTATCTCAAATATTTGTTGTTTTCTATCAAATTGATTAAGGGGTCTTTGTCCGAACATCTCTTAAGAATCAAAGATAATAAAGATCAACTTGTTGCCATCAACAAATTGGTCAACGAGGAGGACATGGTTGCATTGGTCATTAACAATCTCCCACATTCCTTTGAGACATTTGTTGTCTTTGAATCTATAACTGAAACTCAAACCCTAAATTTTTATAAGGTCAGTTAATATTTGTTGTAGAAAGACAACAACAAGAGCAAATGACTGAAGTTTCTTCTAAGCTTTTAGAAAGTGCACTTGCTATAGGGTCTCAAGATATAAACCACAGTTCTCCTCCCACTGCACAATCACAAAGAAAGGTACATTGCTTCTATTGCAAAAAATTTGGGCATGTTAAGGACAATTGCAAAAATAGTCAATATGATCTACCCCACAAACAACAGAATGAAGCTAATATGGCAAATACTACTAAGGAAGACCATGAAAGGGAGTTTGTATTGATGACAATTTCAAACAATGCTAAAAGCAATTTCTAGTTCTTTGATTCAAGTGCATCCAAACACTTCACCTATCAAAAAGGACTATTATGTCAAGTTTACTACTGATGATAGTCACAGAGCTTTTTTTCACATGGTGATGGCAAGTCACATACAGTTCATGGGATAGCTGATGTTAGAATTGCACTCCATGACAGCATCAAACTTTTAGGTATGTTCTAGATTTAAACAAAAAATTACTCTCTATTAGCCAAATTAGAGAAAATCCTAACCATTAAGTTCAATTTTGTTGGAAATAATGCATTTGATGTAAACTAGAATAAGGTGTAAAGAGACACTCAAGAACTCAAGCTCCCAAGATCAGCTGCAAAAACCAAAATAACCTTCTACAAGAGAGAAAAGCAAGAGCATAAATTTACAATAATGGATGCAAAATATACTAGATCAAATGTGATCAATGATGTGCAATATGCAATCAATAGATTGTACATATGAGACCTTTCTTATATAGGCAAGGTTGAGAAATAAGATTAGACAAGATCATGACAAGTGTCTTAATCCTAGGACATGAGACAACTAGTATTAAATGACCTAGGAGACAAGAAGTAAATGACATAAGATAAGATAAGATCTAATGCCAGCTAAGACTTCTAGAAAGATTCTTACGACTAAGTAAACTTATCATGTGAAAAGAACCTATTAGGTGAACTGGTTAGGCTAAATACCTTATTTACACCAACATAAGGTAATTGCTCAAGGTGTTAGGCCAAGCGATGTGTACAAAAACTTGAACAAATTTGTTGATCATGTTTTGCATGCTACACTAGAGGAACCATGGTCAGATTACAAATCTAAGATCATGTATGCTAGTGTTGTGGCACCATCGATAGATGTACATTTCACTTCATGGGGTGTTCTTATGTGTCAACCTTTGGTTGGTTCTTCTCCAACTGTGTATCAGCAATATAGAATTGAAGGAGTCTACATTCCTACTAAGATTCATCCCATATAACGTTCGTCTTTGTTTGAGACTTTGTCTACGCAACATTCATGTGTTATGCCTCAAAGGCCCTAGTGGTATTTTGAAAGTGACCATGATAATGACTTCAACAAATTAGATGTGTCACCTCAAAAGACAAGCACACCAATTGATAACTCTATAGCAACGCATATTCATTATATTATTTTGTGCTTATCTTCCTCATATGCCATATCATAAAGGTAACTCATGCTGATATTTCTCCCCATTTCTACACATCTTGTAATTTAATGGCTAAGCATCCAGATCCTTCCAATTTAGTAATTGGGAAGTTATTAGAGTATTAGTATAATAGTAGAATAAAGTGTACATTTACACTTGTAAGTAATAAGTTAGTCGTCAATAGTAGTTAGTAGTCTTTAATAAAAATTATTGTAATAGCAATCCTTTGTATGGACTATCACTGCAGCCTATTTTTAGCTTGTAACTACATTTTATTTTTAGCATATGTTCAATAACATAATGCAGTGTTTTGAACCTAAGAAACCACACCAATTTCTCCCAATCTCATTCTTCAATTTTAAAAAGCAAACAAAACAAGCGCAATACAATAGCAAGCTCTAGGCCTTCACATGGAGATCAGCTCTCTCAATCAAGGAGGAAAACATTCAAGTTATGGACTTCTTTGGTAGCATTGAGCAACCATTATTGCATTTCTCCTAAGACCAATCCAAGAAAAAATGAGATTCATACATCCCACTCCATACCTCTTAGGATCTCCTCAAGAAAGATGTTGAGCCTCCAAGTGCTTACACCAAGCTTCACTCATAATAAGCATGTACAATTTATGTCTAATCTCAATCTCAATTTATAGGAAAGGGAGTAACAAGCAAAGGAAAATTTAGTTTTCTTGCCACCATTATTTAAGCACCAAGCACCAATAATCAACATAGTTAAGTGCACTTTCAAGGTGGGCACCCAAAAATGCCACTAAGACCAAGTGGCATAATGTTCTCCAACACACTTCAATTGCACTCTCCAAGCCTACTTCCCAAGATGACTTGCTACATGTGACCCAGGCATTAAATATATTTTTACAATAGTAAATGCATTTTACAATGAGCTCCATACATTAAATGCATTCCTCTGATGAATCCAATAAACCATGTACTTACTAAACCATGACCCTCCAAATAGTAGATGCATTTCCCCCAATGTGCCATGGACATTAAATGGATTTGTAATGTTACACAACTCCCTCAAAAAACATTGAGCTCCCCCAAAGTGTGGCACCCCCTTTTGTGATGGACCACAAATTTACAAAATATCAAATATTTCTATGCAAGGTATACAACACCTTATCCCAACATTCTTGCACTTGGTGTATACATTGCATAAAGGATCAAACATAAACAAAACAATCTCGCTAAAAAGGGAAAACATCACTATAGCCCTCAACAATTGTGACCTTCATAAAAACCACTACAACATCTAGAAACTACACATTAATGTGCTTCATCCACATGTGAAAATCGAGATTCTTTGCCACATTGGTGACATTCTAACTACGACGCTAAATCCTACTTCATCCTAATATCCAAATACACTCTTGTTTAGCCCCTAGTGCAACATCCTTGATCTTTCTATTGAAACCTATTCAAAGAATCATCCCATTCCAACTTTATATCCAACCAAAAGATCTCCAACCTCACCTCAATCTATCTAGAAATAACAAGTACACCTCTAATCATCTTCATGCCAACCAAATTCAAACAACACAAAATCTAGAAGCATACCTCTCCAAGGCAAAATAGCCACAATGATCTTCACTAAAAGATTAACTCCAAATAATAGCCAATGCTCCCACTACATGATCAATGCAAACTCCAAGAACTCTCTTATGGTACCATGATTTACATCTTCATAACAAATGATTATCTATCTCTACCTAACAAATCCATTACACACCAAAAACTCCCATAAAGTGATCCAAAGCAACCCACGGCATTGTGGTAAACATTTGTATGGTAGATTCACAAACACAACCATGTCATACCAAAATTGCACACATAGGAGTTTTTCATGGCATTATGATCATCATATTCAACCTGGAAGATAATTTTTCACAGCCACATTCTTGCACAAAAGCTCCCACTACACCATGATCCAGTGTTTTTCATGATAGCATTGTCCGTATCCTTTAAACTTTAAAGAAGCCTCTTCTTGTGTGACCTACAAAAAGACCACCTCAACAATCCATATCACTAATTCTCTACTTATCAACATGCCAATGCTCAATGATGGCCATAGGCCAACAAATTGAAACGGTGACCATAAGAAAATAATCTAGCTACTCAAAAGAACCAGCAATTCTCTATCATCGTTTTTATAATAGATCTATTTGTCGCACACACAACACCATTAGCATTTTGCAGATCCACTCTCAAGTTCTCCATGCAACATGCAAGTTCACGAACTTGCAGCTTACGATAAAGGTGACAAAAGCATGGCCATGGACCAAACAATGAAACCAAAGTAAACTGTAAAAATTAGAGATTTCAAAAACAACACAACTTGGATCCACCAAAACATGTAGATTCAAACCTCCATTAGTGATAACAAAACTAAGGCATCCTATAGACTCTTCTCATGGCACAAACATCATATCTAAAACATCCTCAAATTCAAAATGTAAAAAATTGTAACTCCACGATAACTGCAAGTCGAGATCCAGAGACTAATGGACAAGCCACTAACCATGCTTAAAAGTATGCATGCAAATCTAAAACTATCTCCATTCAACAACCCTCAAAAAATTCCACTTTGAAAAACAATCTTCCACAAATCTACAAAAAACCACAAATTTAAAACAAAGAGTCTACAAAACCAAATATTCAAATCTAAAACTATCTCCATCCAACAACCCTCAAGAATTACAATCTAAAAAACAATATTCCACAAATGTGCAAAAAACCACAAATTTAAACGAAAAAGCTACAAAATCATACATGAAAATCTAAATTTGTTAAGACACATTCAAAACACTTGCAAATCTACAGCCATGATAGTCATATTCTAAATGATGGAATATCACAAATCTACATGTGAATCCAACACACCATGAATCCATAACATACAAGTATATGCAGCCAAAAAACTCGAGAATCGTCAAAGATTTCCAAGTCACCATATAACCAACTCCACAACCTTCAACAAGTATGTGCATCCAAGATGCCATAGGTCACCATATGACCAATTGTTCCATCAAGTACGTGCAGCCAAAAGAACTAGGGACCTGTCCAAGAGCTCCAACCAACCATATGACAAACTGCACAACCTTCACATAACCAAGGACTTATCCCATACTACCAAACATGAGCTCTAGGTCAACACATGACCAACTTGAATATCGTATAGATGAACTTAAAAAACTAGAAACACGATCCACAATCCACTTGTCAGGATCAAGCAAATCCTCCATCTTGAGCTTCATAAAACAAACCTTTTCAAGAATAAGTTGTTAAGCTCTACTACAAAATAAAAGGAAAATTCCTCTAACACTACTATTACTCAAATTTGATACTAAGTTTTGATACCAAATGAAGGGAAATCCTAAACAATTTCCACCATTAATCCTACAAGGAAATATGTCACAAATTATCTAATGACTAATCTATACAAATTCCAACAACATTCTGACATAACAAGAACAAAAGATAGAATAGAACAACCACACAAGAGGGAAAGAAATGAGCGAATGAGGAAAAACCCACATTCAACACCACATTCAAATGTAAAGCAAAGCATATGGGAGATAATCCACCTCCACCTCTATGGGTAGGGGTAGGGATGGGCCACCTGCATCTATCTCCTTAGGGAGCATTAAGCTCTCTATCTGAGAGGTCAAGGGAGAGCCCCCCACCATCCTTCTACTACAGTTTAGTTATAGCCCTTTCCCCACCACCCACTCCTCCCCGACTATAGAAAGGATGGAAAGGGGGAGTGGATAGGGGCAAGTGAACTCAAATTTAAATAAAGATAGAGAAATGGCTCGGCCTTAAATAGGGATAGAGAGAGGAAGAGGAGTGTTGCACTCCGCTTACATTTTGTGGATCTCACCAAATGATTATGTGTCAAGGAATTGAGGGGAACTTGGTTAATTGAGACAATCTTCTCATTGCTCTATTTCCAAGTGTACAATGATGCTAGACCATAGGAAGGTGGGGGAGCAAGTAGGATCATAGTCAATGTAATATACCCTCTAAAAAAACCTTTTTAGGAAAAACTCAACCTCCAAAGCACTAAAACCAATATATAATCAGCAACAAAACAATTATAATACAATACTCGGCTCCAAGCCTTCACCTAGAGATCGCCATTCTCAATCAATGAAGAAACCATGCAAAATATTATATTCAATAGCAATGAGCAACTATTGTTACATTCCCCATAAGACCAATCCAAGAACAGATGAAATCCATACGTCCCACTCCATGCACCTCAAGATCTTCTCAACAAACTTAAGCATCCAAATGCTTACACCAAGTTTCCCTCACAATGAGCATGTACAAGTGATGTCTAACCCCCATTCCAACATTCTATTTGTAGACAAGAGAGCAACAAGCAAGGAAAAATTTACTAAGTTTCCTTCCCACAATTATTTAATGCCCCAACACCAATAATTGATGCACCTTATGCACCCAAATGCATCTTCAAGGTCAAGGTTGTTGCAACTACATTGTTCTTCAGAGCAAGGGTGAAGAGAGTAGGGGTTCATGTCTTAGAAATTCTTTTATTACAACAGCACAATACCAGGCTAGACACATAGACAGGGGATGATAGCTCAAAATATTCATGTATAGCATAGATTTATAATAGGCAATATTTATCTGAATCAAAAAAAAAAAACTGAATCTCGTATAAATTAATAGCTTATCTATCCCTTTCTAGGCTCAAAGTATTTATGTTTATTCTTTGCCAACTTGTATTTATAAAGAGGCAGCAATTAAGAAAATGCACAAATAACAGGTCTCTATGAATTCAGGCTAAAGGATTTGAAAAACATTTGCAGGGCGCTGCTGAACCAACCCCTATTCTTCTCTCATACCCTTTATCCCTTTCCCCACACTCCCTCAATGCCAAGGGTGTTAAAACTACATTGTTCTTCAGTGCAGGGATAAGAAGAGTAGAGGGTTCATGTATTACGACATTTCCTTCATTTAACAACACAACCCCACAATTTACAATGAAGGTTATGTAGACTGATTCCTTGGACATGGTATAAAAGCGTCCAAGAAAGTTAAGCGAGTTCCGAATCACAAGGCATGAATATGGTTGCACATTTCACCATGTGTCATGAGGCCCAAAGTTGTACCAAAATATGATAAGGAATAAAGCTACCCCAGAGGAGGTGAATGAAGTGTTAAACAATTTTGGGAAAACAGAATTAGGAAAGTCTACTATAGCCCTACGATCATACAATAAAGCAAATAATGAGATGAAATACAATAAATAGACTTGCTATAGACAATTCTGTTGTTGTATAGAATAAAACATGAATTACTGTTTCAGAAGAATGAAGCAAAGTTGGGTTATTTTTGGAGAGGATTTCCTTAAAATATTTATTTGGAATATTGTGAAAAGGGCCAAGATTGTTTGGAATATTGTGAAAAGGGCCAAAATTGTTTGGAATAAAAATTGCACTAATTTTATATTGGCTATGTTCAAAATTGTGAATTCCTCACCTGCAGATTGAGCTGATCTATCTCTTTTCACTACTCAAAATTAATATTTTGAAATTTTATAAAGCTTTTTTAATAGAATTTTATCAATTTCTGTTCAGATCTATCTAGGCTCATAGTAAAATTGACTATTGGTTGCCATACGGTATTGAACAAAAGCTGAGAACTTAATTAGCCAGCAACGATGCCATTTTCATATCATGAGCCCACTTCCAATGTTTTCCTTCTCTAGGATGTGTGCAAATGGATGGAGAGCATGCCCCAGTCTAATGTGGTAAATTTCCCATTTAGGTAAGTGTTTGTTAGGAGCCCATGTTTTTCCTTGTAGGAATTTTGAACATATTGTTGAATGCAATGAAGTTTAAAGGTTGTGATGCATCCAGTACACCAGAATCGTATTACAAAGCACAATTTATGTTTCAATGAGCAAGAAATGTCAGAGCCTTCTTTAATTCCAATCAATTTTGTATTGCAGAAAAATGAAAGGATCGCATATTCTTCATTGTTGTTTATCTGAAATTCCAACTAAGCTTTAAATAAAACACCACTCAAATATTTCCCAATTTATGATTTATCCTCAATCATAAAAACAGTCCCTGGGGCAAATGGATACATGTACAAGTACACAATGTAGAAAGGTACATGAGTTCACAATACATCTCATGCATATATGCACACCATTTGTTGTCACACATAGACCGCAAGGAAGGTGCGAGAAAAAGCAATTGCAGTACATATAAAACTCCAAAACCATCAAGAGAAATCATGTGCCTATACAAAGAATGCGAGAGATATACATGTTGGAGTTCAAGTAGAGACTTCACCAAAGAAAACAGAAATCTTCAAGGACACAGCAAGCCTAAAACCAATCAAACAAATCAATGGATATGCAGCAGCAAGCTTGAAACAACTCAATTTTCCACTCCAAAGTAAAGGATAACCTTACAGCAAGAGAAGAGCAAAGTATGAGGTTGAACACAGTCTAGAAAGACACTTTAAGAGGGATGATCACTCCTTGAAGATATACTAAACTAAGCAGCACTTAAAATGACAAGTTGCAGAAAACAAAGACTCGCAGAGAGCATGCTTTTGTATCATTTATATACTAAATCCACTTCCATGGGAACAAAATAAAGTGATACTTGGTATAGAAGATAGAAGATATTACCCATATTTTCAATACATGTGCTTTTGTGAGACCAAAATCCTCCCAGTAAGGGGCGATATTATCAGAATTTTGTCCACATATTTATTCATTAAGTCAAGACATCGTTCCACTCAGGTTTAAGCATGGTATTGCAAGGTACAACCAAGAGTCAAGACAGAGCTAGAAACTGAGACAAACAGCTAGTGAACAACTAATTGACCACTGGTAGTTAACAACCACTTCCATGAGAATTAAATAATCTTCATAGGAAAGATAGAAGATACTACCCTATCTTTTCAATATATGTGCTTTTGTGGAAACACAAGCCTCCTGAATGGGGAGTATGAACAGAAGGTTATCAACATAATTTTTTATTAAGTCTAGTTATTATTCCACTAAGGTATGACGAGCTACAACCAAGGAATAGCTAGAAACAGCTTGTTGTTGCAACTTGTAGCCTTGCCCAATGCTGTTGAAACTTAATATTGATTTGGAGTGAGGGTAGGATCTTAATTTATTGTTTCTTGTGAGTGTTTAGGGTGTGTGTGGGATCCATAAACCATTAGGGTTAGGATTAGTGACCCAAATATTATAAAAATGCCTGATTTTCTTTCTAAAAAGTCATTTTTTAGCTATTTGATTCAGGGGATGGCTGAGAGTTTCTAGTGTGTTGGAGGGATGCTGACGAGTCCCGTGTGGGTCCCTAAGATGTCCTAACATTTCCTTAAGTCTCTAAATCAGGGGGATGCCCCAGAAATGTCCCCTATCTACAAGCAGTGTTAGCAACACGGCAGGGGCATGTTTCCCCAAAGTCCCTGTATCCCGGAGACGTCCCCGTCCCAGAAATGGCAAGAATTTGGGTGGAGGGAAGGGGGCCAAACACATCCCCAAGGAACACTGCTTGCAAGAGAACTTTTCATTATCAATGGTCTATTTTTATCCACCCTATGTGTTATGTAACTCAGCATATGATATTATGGAGTGATGGAGATGCCAACTTCTGGCAAACATCCTCTTAGTTATATTGGTTCATATGAATAACTTGTGTAATTGATTATATAGGGTAATAAGTTGTCCAATGTTGAGATTAGAGGTTTACCACTCCATTATAATTACTGAGGGGTATATTTATAGGAAATGAATGTCATTGGAATAGGAGGAAAGTGTATGGAGAGTACTTTATTTGGTTGGAATCTCAAGTTGGGGATATAGCTTGGAGTGGCTTCTTCCCTAAGGAGCATTGTATTGTGTTGACCTTCCTTGAGGATTTATTTATTTTAATGAGTATGTTGGATACTGGGCATCCTTATATCTCTAGTGTCAGGCAATCTCTATTTTATTATGGACATTATCATTACTATCCAACATAATTTTATTAGATGTTTCGATCTTAACAAGTGGTATCACAGCACTGATTTGGGCCAAGTGGAGAAGTTTTATGGATAGATTGGGAGATTTTCACTGATTTATTTTCCCAGGAAAAAAAAAACTTAGCATGCACCCATTTAGGGAAATTCTTGTGCCATAAGAAACAGGTGTTGGAGAGCTTTCCAAAAGGTGGTCACCATAAAGCTTCTAAGCACTATCCAAGGAGAAATGGTCATGTAAAGTCAACCCCAGAAATTGGATTTCTGAAAAAGAATCCAGCAAGGAATTATAATGAAAGCAATCAAACATAGAAGATTTATTTTCTTTACTAGATTTTGCAATTCAAATAATTCAAATAACATCAAAAAGAATTTTTCCAAATCATAAGGATTAGGAGCAGTTTTTAGAAAATGGACACATCCCCTTTATTAGTTATACTGGGTCATTTTGATGAGTCATCCTATGTCAGGATGAGTGGTCTACCCTCCATTATTATTAGTGGAAGGTTTATATATAGGAGGTAATAGCATTTTAATGGGAGTGAATATATGGAGAGTATTCTATTTGGTTGGGAATTGGGATATCAAGTTGGAGATATAGAATAGAGCAGCTTCCTCCCTAAGGGATGGTGTATGCCGTATGGTATAGGTGTATGGCATTGCCCTAACCTAAATGTTTATTTAATTTTTAAGTATATTAAATATTAGGCCATCTTCGCCCACAAACATAATATTATTATTATTTGGCATATTCTGTTCGTAAATGTGTGAATCCTAACGGTGTGTATCATTGTCTAGTGGTATATGTATTCAATAATACCTAAGAAAATCATAACAATTCTCTTCTTACCTGCTTGTTTGCATAAATGAGTACAGCTGCTCCTTTCAGTTCCTCTTCCTGCCAAAATTTTAGTCAGCAGCATGAGATTGAAGAAAAATAAACGTATAAAAATAAAAATGTAAATACCAGAAATATGTTTTAACTTTTTTTAAGTTCTCAATTTATATGAAAAGACATCTAACTTGACAAAAAATATAGAAAGTCTGGAAATAACACTTGCACATCCAAGGTTCAACTTGCAATTAAGAATGTTCAGGTGCTAACACATAAAGACACTAGTTAACCAACTCCTTATCATCACTTAGGAGAAAGACAAAAACAGCCATGATAAAAACAAAAAAGAAAACACATTATGGAATAACTTAATAGAATGTAGCAACTATTTGTAGTACTACCTTCAATATCTAACAAATTTGTGGCCTAAACATGACACATAACAACCAGCATGTGTAACCAACCTTGACAATAATCTGATAGGGGTAGAACAACAAATGGTTCGTTTTACTAAACTAGAAAAGCTAGCAACTTCTTCACGTGTCTTTTTACAGTATTTACAGTTTTTAGATTTGATTTATCGATCAATCACCCTGATCTAATTGTGTAACACTTCATATAATCATTTTTTTCCAAATTTATGATGCAGAACATTGCTTTTATAAATTGTTCATTCTGACACATTTGAATTAGAAATCAGATATCTCCAGAAAGCTTGAACTCTGTTTTTGTGATACTGTTTAGTTCAGTAAATAAAACCTTCACTAATGTATTTCTTGCTCATAGTCCCAGGCTTACATGGATATAATTGTTATGTTTTGTTTAGTTGACCTCAATAACCACATTTTGATTTCATACTCCTTCCTTCCCGTCGGCACAAACTCATTTTTCATAGGCATATATTAAAGGAATGAATGATTCATAAAGGAATCCGGAACCTCAGATCCGCACCTTAATCAAAATCCATCAACAGAATCAGCATATTCTGTAAACAAAGGGTTTGCATATGCATGTTTTATAATTTATTATATGTACATGTCTCTGAGATTACTCTAAACCTGCATCCTAGTAAAAACAACAAAACTTTACAGTTTTCACCATTAACTTCATGTGAATGATTCTCATTGAAAATTTCCCTGCCTCAACCCAGAGATAACCATGTTATTATAATACTTCTCTCTGCCTTCCCTTACAATTGCATAACATCCCACTCTTGAAATATAATTTCGTAAACTAGCTGTTGAAATTTAAGATTCCCAAATCTTTGGTTTCCTTTAAAAAGAATACTACACTACAATTAAAGTAGGTTTAGAAAAATGTTCTTGTAACCAAGCATACCTCCAAAATAGAATGAAATTCTTCTTTCGCTGTGACCAATCTATCAGTATCACTTGAATCAACCACATAGATAACAGCTTGGGTGTTTGGAAAATAACACCGCCAATAGGGCCTACAAAAACAAATGCAGTCAGACAACAAAAGGTTATGCACAAACACCCAATAAAAAATCATAGAGAATGCCAATATTAAATGCAGACTTTATAAGTAATGCTTCAGTTCAATTACAAAAATTAACAAATAGCATGGCAATGATGTACACAAAACCAAATTATATAACTTATACAATAAGATCTTTATCAACATAACTTCTTTATGTTTACATTTGGTAGCTTATTTTTTTTTAAGTGAAAACCTCTTTCACATTTGTACTCCAACTAACCTACTTAGAGGAGTTCCTGTCTGGATTGAAGTGCCTACCACCAGTATTGAAAGGCACATGGCATAAGTTCTTTGCAAAAAAATGGTAAGCAAGAGCATATATGTCACCTTTCATATAATAGATCCTCGGACTCATTTCATTCTCAAAGCTCCAATCCTTAGGGATATACTAAATGACCTGCTAACAGTACCCATTTCCAAACGATTCAAAACCAATATTAATCAGGCAGTTATCTGAAGAAAAGTTTGTTCGTATATCAAAGACATAAGATTTTCATAGAGGTGGTTTCTATGTTGGTGTTTCCATGTTTATTGCTTCTGTCATACTTCATCTAGCAACTCATTAACCAATTCTACTTTCCTACTTGGTTAATTGCAGTGTGTAAGGTTTTGATTTAAACATTGGTGAATGACAGTAAGCTGTCCATAAGAAATCGGCATATTTGATATATTTGACATGTTGATGTTATAGCTGTGGGAAATATCCTTCTCTCAAAATCAAAATAGTAAATGATGAATAAATAATTCCAAGGCAAGTAGGACTTGCTATATATCAATATTATTTTAAATTTAAGGTCGACCCAGGATGAAAAGTCGCCTTGGTTCTTGAATGAGGCCGACCCTTGTGAAGAGTCGCCTTGCTTGTGAAGAGGCACCTTACATTGTATATATAGAAGGTGATGATCATTTCATTTGATCACCAATCAAGTCATTCTTATTTTTCACATTCTTTCAAGGAGGAGCAGCAGATCGACTTCAAGAAGAAACATATTTATCTTTGCATCAAAGGATAGATGCTATTAATTCATTGTATCAATCCACCCTTGAGAAGGTTCTGGTTGTAAAGCAGTATTCTGCACTTTTATATGATATATATGAGACATATTTTTGCTGGGTTTTTCTCCCTTAAGTAGGAGGGTTTTCCCAGGGTAAACTGTTGTGTTTATTGTTCATGTGTTGTGATTTCTGCTTATTGCAAATCTGATCCTAAAACTAAAATGACACATATAATTTTGATCTGCTGATTGTGTTACATTTGAGGATGTATACCAGTATTATGAGGGTTTGAATTTGATGTTTGGAAGTGCAAGTTTGATTTACAAGTGTTTGCAAAACTGCACTATTGCTAATCAGCTAGGGTTCGGCATCTACATTGGCCATTTGATTATTGTTTCAACTTGCATATGTTCAATAAAACATCTATTTCCTAGGGTTGTTCAATTGGGGACATTCTGGCCTTAGCAAAAGAAATGAATGTGAAGCCCTCAATAAACATTTGAGATGCCATTGCAGACTTTTTGTTGGATCCTGGGCAGTTAATTGGAAGAAGATATGTCTTCAATGTAGCTCAATCTCTCAGCTACACAAATATGCTTTCCACAGCCCCTAGTTCCTTCCCACTACAAGAAGACATTGATGGACTGGTGGAACAAGGGGAGAAGAACTCACAAAATCGCTTCACACATCTTCACTCAGTCCTAGAAAATCAAGGTAAGCTGGCTCAGGATCTACTAGAAATTGCGATATTATTAAATTTAAAACTTTCTGCTGCCACAGGGGGTTTAAGAGGTGAATTGTTGTGCGGTGGTCTCTGAGAAGTCTCCTATAGAAGTTGACCTCGGATAAATGTATAGTTTAAATGTGTTGGAAGAGACCTACATAATTTGCCTCCTTTACCATCTTTCTTAGCACTTGCATAGATGGGGCTGTGGTAATTTGCTCTTTCCTTCTAAAAGACTACCGAACCATAAACTTAGTATCTAATAAATGGCTCTTTTGATAAAGCATGGATGGATAAAATTCTTTTTGAGGATCATGTGAACCTCTTGTTACTAGAATTAAGCACTTTGATGCATTTTCTCTGGCTCTTGGGTGCCTAACCCAAGGTACCTTTAATTCAAAAGATATATATACTAATTAAATATCATAAGTGGTTTTTGCTAAAGGTGTCAAATTTATGTTAAGGGCTTTTTCTGAACACATTCATGCCACTACAATCCACCCTGTTGCTGTCATTGTAGTTACACCTCTCAGCATTAACTAATGTAAAACTTGAACCTACCAAAAGCAAACTCAACTCCTTCCATGATTGCAACAGCAATCTCTAAGCCCAGCTTAAGAGTCACCAAGTTTACAAATGACACAATCAAAGAGACAGGAAATACAGAGGAGTCATAGGAAGCCTGAAGCCCACTTAATTACATCATTTATCTATACAAAATCATTATTTCCCATGAAGAGGAAAGGGGAGATAAGCCTGTAACACCAAGGTCTGCTAAAGTAAGGTGGTCAAAATAGAATAAAAGGTGGCAAAGACCTCGTAAGAGAAATATATAGAATTGTAAAACTAAATCATTTCATAGTATGATACTTGATCATTGATCAATGCCAAATGCCAAAGATAAATATTAAAAGCCAATTGATAGTTGTATTTGATTGATTTGAAAGCAAATTGGATACAAAATGGCATCCTCATGTGGAATGTGTTGATGTTGATATTATAGATGAAGACTTGTAGGAAAACTATGGAAACTTGGACTTGGAGAGTACCTAGAAAATCAATTAAATTCAATGGGAGTTTGAGGGCAATGTCTCCAATGGGGTTGAGGGGCAGCGCCCCTTGTGGGGGTCTAGGGGCAATGCCCCAAGCGGGGTCGAGGGGCAGTGCCCCTCGTGGGGGTCTCGGGGCAACGCCCCCAGCGGGGTTGAGGGGCAGCGCCCCTTGTGGGGGTTTGGGGGCAATGCCCCAAGCAAGGTTGAGGGGCAGTGCCCCTCATGGGGGTCTAGGGGCAGCGCCCCTTGCGGGGTTGAGGGGCAGCGCCCCTTGCGGGATCCGGGGGCAGCACCCCAGCCGCTAGCACCAATTTAAGGCTTTTGAAACCATACAAAACTCCATGGCGCACCTCATTTTCATGATTTTAAAAGTGGCAAAAAATAATGATGACAAAGCCCAATTTAAGATCTTCAAAACACACAAACCGCAAAAATTAATGCTGACAAAGCCTGGGTTCATGCTGGGTACGCACAGGGTGCACGCTCAGCATTGTGGGCTCGCCTAGGTACGTGGGTGTGCGCAGCCGGACGAACCCACAGGGCTGGGCACGCACCCATAGGCAAACCCATACCGGGTTCGAGGCCTGTGGATGCGATCCCGGTAACTTAGGTTTAAATTATATCCATGGGTAAAGCCACCCCAAATTTACTGACAATCTGCATCTTGGTTTCTTTGAAGTTTTACATTATATCAGCTATCACGTCCATATATTCTTTCCAATATTATGTGTGAATATTCGCATACCCTGACTATACCAGATTGGTAAATTACAGAGCAGCAGAGGCTTATGGTGTTGGTTGAAGCTTTGGAGAAAAGGATAACCAGATTGCAAAGGAAGTCGTTGATAAAAAGTAATTCCCTGACAGATTGAAATTGGTACATAAGGAAGTTGCAACAAATCTACAAACACCAGGCTCTAGAAAGTGAAACTAGTAATTAGACAGCCCAAAGAACATTGCTAGCCAGTTTGGCTTAAAGCTTAGTTAAGAACTCACCGTTTTCATTTGGTATCAAACCATATGTCAACATTGACGGTCAGTTGAGGCTTTTTGTATTCTATCACAAAAGAACAAAATAATATTAATGTCCACCAACAATCAATGTAGGCCAATGGGACTCAAAATTGTATTTGGTTACATTAGAAAAATGCTACAATATAAGGACCCCTGGGTTTTACAAACAATGGAATCAAAACTAGAGGGTGTGAGCCTAAAGTAATTAAAACCCCAAACCTTGAGATCTAAGTTCAAGTGCATAATGCCATTTAAGAGGAGAACCCCCTAAGTAACAAGCAGCTGATGAAAGAAAACGATTACTGATGGCAGCAAGGCCAACATTTTCGATACCATAGTAATGTTGCAAAATCTGTTTTCTTTGCTGAACAAAAGGAGGACAACAATATCTGGTAAGTAGCCTACGAAGATCCATGAAAATTGCTTATAAGTCATCTCAATGTTATCGTAATAGGTATAAATATAATAAATAATACACATCAACTGTGAATAATGAAAAATAAAAATCCACCAAAACAAGCCCACGAAAGATATAAACAGAGGTTTAACAGATATGAAATATAACTAATTAAAAAGGAAGATAGAATTGAGAATTACCTGATACTGGTTTGCCCACCTGTCACATTAAAGCAGAACAATTATGTCAGAAGCATTGTATTGAAAATGTACCAAATCCAAATAAAGGTTTGAAGCATGGTTGAATCAAAACAACATTAAATTTACAAAATTTAAGCATGTCAATTCTTGGATTAGGATGTCTTTGAAATCTTCATTTCTCAATGTCTCTTTGCATGTCCTGTATTAATTTTAATTCTCATCTGTTTGTCTAAATTTAGTTTTGGAAGATACAGATGTTAATGCATCCTTAACAGGGTTTGGGTAGAAAATTTACAAGCAGATTTTGAAATTTCTAAATTTGTATTTTGTTGGTCCAATTACAAAATTTATTTACAATATTAGCCAAATGACAAAACCCAATAAATTCAAAAGAATTACTATGAATCCTAGTTATGTTTTTTGGAACACACCTTTTATCAGATCACAGAATTTGACAGATTTATGCCATACTAATATAAGAAGATTCAGAAGAATATTTGCACTTCAAATAACACTAGACAAAACAGGAAATAAAAAAATACTTTTCAACACCATCTAGGAAATTTTGCAACAAAAGTGATGTTCTCAAACATCATAATATAGTCAACCATGCCAAAAATGAAAAATTAATTAAGTGCCTAGGGAAACTCTTATTTTATCCTATTCTAAACACAAAATGTAACAATAATCACCCACACTACTAAAAAGGTTTGAGATTATGAGAAACTACAGTCCTTGGTAGCCAGTAACCATATATTCCAATGATACTAAGTAACTAGTAAAACAATTCTAAAACTGCAATGTAGTTAGTGGTCCTTAAGTGTTATTAACTAAACTCATTAACTGCTGCATTAACAACAAAAAACTGCTGAAAGAAGTCCTCAAAATAAATCCACACCTCTGATGTGGTCTCCTGAATAACCAACCACCATTATATAAACACACTTGAAGATGGAGACCATATACATAAGAAAGCTACAAAGTTAAAAGAGGCACAACGGAAGCCAAAGATATAATGCCACAAGACAACAAAGCCTGTGGTTATAGGTTTGCTAAAACAGACAAGCTATAAATACTCCTCAAAATCCCTCAGTTTATTAATATAATAATATTGTTCTCCCACCCATTCAAGAACGGTTTTAACATCCAGAAAATATATGCTAGACTCTCACAGTTTGGATACAAGGCAATTACAATTGGAACCATTGGAATTGGAAGTTGGCATATAATATAGCAAAACTGGATGCTAAGAACTGATGTATCTCTCACAATGTTATACAATTATAACATCTATTTTGCAAGATATGGCCTGAAATGTTTGTTAGTCATGATCTAAAGTGTTCCCATTCATATGCCATCATCTTGAATCTTGATGATAGCACTTTGTTATTTTAAAGCTTCCTTTGAAATATTCGACGCTAGTCAATCATTAAAACAGCTGCACAGAAATTTAAGCATTTTAGGAGTCCCATAAACTCTTTGCAAAGATAATCTTCTACATGCCAGATTAAAAATATTTGTTTCTATCTCTTGATCAGATTTGCATAATAAGATAATATGTTCAACATATGTGCAGGACCAAGATACATCCGATTGTGGAAATATTTTCCAAATAATCACTGTTTCTCCAAGTTCCAGGGATGGAAAAATATTTCCTGTATTTAGGGAATGGCAAGGGGACAACCATTGAAATAAAATAATATTTGAATTTATAAAACACAAATAAATTAAAGTATTTTATAATATCTTAAACAAACTAAAAGAAGCTGAAGTTTTGAAGTATTAGAAGCTGCATCCCCAAACATAGCTTTCTAGCAACTATCAATGAAGCCAGAAGAATATATTGGACCATCACGAGGCCTGCATCAAGGAGACCCACTATGACTACATTTTCTGTCCTAATGGGAGAGTTCTAAACAAACACTAGAGGCAACCCAAACAAGGAAGATAATACACTTGGGCTTCATGCAATGGATCAAGAGCAAGGTTTTTCTGTCCTTCAATTTGTCAAAGACTCCTTTCATCTTGCTACCACAATTTTCAGAGTGATAAAAAATATGAAATTCTCATTCCAAACACATATATACTGCGCATGGACAACAAAAGTTTTCACAGAAGTCATGTAATATTTTTAAATATGTACTTTTGATGCTGCAACGTTAGTGTTTCACCTTGTGTAATATTTTTAATTTGGCAGTATTACCTGGACAACAAATAAGTTATATTTTTTCTTCTCTTTTTATGCACCATTTCTAGGAGATGGGACACTGCAAAATTTGGAAAAGAAGGAGATGCAGGGAGGAGCAGGGAGGATCCTGTTCCTCTCTCTGGGACATCAAGCTTGTCATCCAGGCCCCTGGGGCTATGTTCCCATGGAACACTGATCTGAATATCTGTTTGTTGCAATCATGTCTCTTTGAAGTTTAGGACTTTTGACATATGGTTTGATGATTGAGCATATTGTTATTATATAATGATGTGGCATATTGTTTTTGTGATTACTTATATATAATTGATTGGCATCATGAAACTTATCCAAATTCACTAGAAAAACTATAGATAATAATAACATTTTGATGAGTGGGCATCCCAAAAAAAGATTAGAGAATCTAGCATATTGTTGCTATTAATACAATGGCATTGTCCTGAAGATGACACTTTGTTATTTCAAAGCTTCATTTGAAATTCTCAAGACTAGTTACTTGATAACATAGCCAGATGGTACTGCAAGCATTTTAGAAGTCCCATAAACTTTGAAATGTAATCCTCAACATACCAATCAACAGTATTTGCCACTATATTTTGGCTCAGATATGTATTATAAACTGTTGCATTTCAACACATGCAAGGACCTAGATAATCCACATGTGGCTATTTTCTCTGAATAATTGTTTATTATAATCTTGTCTCTTTGAAGTCTGGCTTCTATTGCTTGAGCATATTGTTATATGACGATGTGGCATAAAACTTGAGATTACATATGCATACTTGATTATAGACAATTATAGTTTAGATGAGACTGGCTATCCCAACAAAAGATTAGAGAATCTAGCCTAATGTTGCTAATAATATAGTCACTACCTACTATGGACAATGACACGCTACTTGTCTGTGGATGAAAACTATTTTTTTAGCCAAAAGGGGGAGACTCGTGCTTGCTCACAAAACTAGAAGTTTTAAATGTCAGCATGCGATATTTTCATCATGTAGCAGCCAAATGCAGCAAACAATGTCTCAACAAACTTGATAGGTTATAATAGAGGCTATCAATACTTAGGATTCCTAGGTTTTAAAGATTCTTACCAATACCAAGAGTTATATGATTAGAAAGTGAGTTACTATGTGAGGCATTGTTGTGTCAATGGACCAAAGACCATTGAACTAAAACAGCATGGCTTGGTGCAGCTAGAAGGAAATAATGCAGCCGCATGTATGAAAGTGTGCTGTAATCAGTCAGGGTAAATCATCAAACTGCTGAACCCATTGAATCAATTCTATACATTACATAAATGGAGATCGCTTTTATGTGGCGTATTAACTCTTCTTTCTTTCTTAACCAGGCCACCAAAAACAACTGTCGACCCAAAAATTCTGCCTATAATGGGCCTAAACCATTCAATACACTTTGGGGAGGGCTCAATTGAATATTTAGCTGGCCATGAAACATTCTAATGGGCAATTTCTCACATACAACAAGACTAATTGTATATTTGACAATTTCAAATTCTGCATAGAAAGGAAGGCATCCATCCATGCTAACTGTAAACCAATTATAGATGGTTCACATATTCTCTACCATTGTTAGCAAGGAGAATCTTGACATACTTCCTCTAGATTGCTTTTCCACACGAACCTTGAAATCTATCAAAGACTTCACTTTTCTACTAAAGGTAGAAGACCCATGTGAATCTGAATGGTCATCAATGAAGGTGAGCAAGTAGTGGGCCTTGCTAAATGACAAGGATGGAAATGATACTGCTAAGTCATTGTGAACAAGAAAAAGAACTTGTGAAGCCTCAAAGCCTTCCCTTTGTCAAGTTTGTCCTCGAGATGCTTGCCCAAGGTACAACCTTGACACACACCATCTGAGAAAAAATCTATGGAACTCCTATGTCCTATGTGCCAAGCTGCTGAAGATAGCATTAACTGAGATGGCCAAACTATTCATACCATAGTTTGCTCATAGAGTCTGAATGGGTGAACAAGGTAGTAGACGAGGCATTAGCCACAACATGGGAGAAAGCATAAAACGAAGAATGATGATCAACTTTTCCCACCATGATTGGAGCATTATCTTCAAGATTCCTAATGACAACAAAACTAGGAGTAAATTCAACTTTCCTACCATTCCCAAGATGAGTTATCTTATAGAGCGAGAGAAGGTTGGTGGACAAGTCAAGCACAAAGAGAACATCCTCAAATGTACCATTGTCAACATCAATTGTACCTTTCCCTATGGCATCCATAGGAGAATCATCATCATGAACATATGAGGCACAATGCAATGTTCCAATGAAGAAAACTATTTTTTATAAGAGCCTGTGTGATGTGAAGCACCAGAGTCAAGAATCCACTGCTTGTAAGATTTTGCCAATACAAGCATCATAGCTTTTCCTTTACATGATTTGGAGGGAGTAGAAGATTATGTGCATTAAAGGAGTGCAAACTAATGTCATTATTTTTAAGTAGATGTTTCAACTCGTCAATCTGATTCGCATGGCATTCATGTTCCTCATGGTCAATCTTTTTGCACTTAGCACATGTTGGCTTTTCCTTCTTTTGAAAAACCCCTTCCTTGAAAGTGGATTTAGATTATGCTTGTGAAGCAAAGGAGGACTATCCTCATTCTCTTTGTGGTTTGTTCTTGGACCTCTTATGTTTCTTGTCAAGATAGCCTAACTCTTTTTGTCCTTGTGGATGACTAGCCACCAAAGCTTGAGCTTGGATAGCTTTATGAGACTTGTGGAGAGCAGGTTTTCCCATTCTATCATCAATATTTCAATAGAAGACTCAAATGAGGGCATAGCGTATGCTTTTCCCATAGTCAACTTGTGAGTTTGAAAGCTAGAATAAAGAAGCATATTCTAGACCAAATTTGTTTAGTGTACTAAATACCAACCACATGTCCTTTTCTCTCAATACTACAATCTTTGAGTTGTTCTCTAAGGTCATTAACCTTTGTTACATAGTCTTGAATGTTGTCAAAACTCTTGGGATCTAGCCTTATAAGATCATTATCAATCTAATAGCCCCAAACCTCATCAATTTTACCATACAATGTTTTGAACTTATCCCATACTTCTTTAGGAGTTGCACATAAATTAAGATGAAACAAAAGATCAAGGGTAATAAAAGTATGCAAACATCCAAAAACTTGGTTTCAATTAACCAATTCAACTTACCATTTTCCTCTTCAAGTTATTTAACTTGTTCCAATATGCAAAGAGTATATCCTAAAGTCAATAAAGCATTCTATATATTTTGTTTCCATGTCACATAATTGTATGGAGTTAGCAATGAAAACTTAGGATTAGCCATGTGGAGGAAAGGTAGAGAACTAACTAAAACTCAAAGCAAAGAAGATAATCGCACTAACCCACCCAAACACCCCCTCTAGATTACTCAATTTATGATCCCCCCTAACAAAAAAAGGTATTTGGCACTTTATAAATGAGTGTTTATAATGTGGATGCTTGAAAACTCATGTTTTTACAATTAAAAAAAAAAACTTCCCAAGGGAAAAAAAACAGATCACAAATTTGAATTCCTTGTGAAATTCTAAGCAATTTCTTAAAAAACCATCAAATTTCGACTTACCAAGTGAAACTAATGGCCCATTGAAGTTTATGGCTTTCAAAGGGGTCAAAAAAGCAGTAACAACAAAGCAGTGTGAAGGTGGTGGTGTGCCCAAGCACGAGTGGCAATTTGGTATCCATGACGATGATCATTGGTGATAACTACCAGAGGCTACCTTAACTATTAGGGATGGACTACATTGGTTTACTGACCACTGTCAATTACAATGCCACTAGTAGTTAACCACAAGTGATTTTGAATCTTTCGATAACACTATTTAAAAAAAATTCAAAAAATATCTTTCGGGTTCCATCCCCATTCAGTCATACAACCTACAAAACAAAAATTGCCCAAAAGGCTCCTATGTCTAAATTTGACAAGCATTATATGGATCTAGGGGTTTTGAGGCCTTCTAGATGTGATGATGGGATCAATCTTGGCCCAAAGTTCTTAGAAATTTTAGATACCCACTAGATCTTACAAGCACCTCCCAAGTAAAAACCTCTCTAGATCTAGCCTATGTTGTGATGAACTGCGCTAACTCCTTTTATTTTCTGGTTTGTGTGTGTTTGTCTCCTTGAACAATGATCTCTGCCTTGGTTTGTTTGACCTCTTTATACCCCTTGTTGGGCTGAGGGGCATAACCTTTCAATGTATCGATTGGCCAAGGGACACGATTCTTTGTTAATGGCTTTTAAATTGCAAATAGGAATAATTAATGTAACTAATATTATTCCTGGTGTGATTGTTGATCTTCATCCCCTTGTTCGCCTTCCCTTGCTATTGTCTTAATTATTGTTTGGGGAAGGGACGTATCTTTTGGTTTGGATGGCATTATCAGTAATTGTCTCTTTTCCTAATCACATCCCTTCATGATCATGTCTCTTCCTTGACGCCTTATGACTTTTGATTTGCATTATGTTAGTTGCCTTCCATAGCCAAAGTGATGATAAGGGTTTTGTATCTTTTTAACTTGCGGGGGCATGACAAAGCCCCTTCCAAGCATTATATGGATACACTGCCACGTCCTTCGGGGACTTGATTATTCTAGAAAGTCAGGTGCCAGGAGCTAGAGACTTCATACAACAAAATATGGACATCATGAATGCACTTAGGGACAATCTCCACCAAGCATAGAACCAACAAAAGGTGTATGCAGACAGGAAGAGGATTGAATGGAAATTGAGGTTGGAGACTTGGTCTTTTTGAGGTTCCAACCATACAAACAGTCATCACTCAAAACCACTGGAGCAGAAAAACTTAAGCCCCAATTCTATGGGCCATATAAAATATTGAAGAAGATAGGAGAGGTGGCCTGTGAATTGGAACTTCCCATAAGTAGTAGAATTCACAATGTGTTTCACATATCTCACCTTAAAAAGGTGTTGGGGCAACATGTCATCCCTTGTTCAAGATTGCCACCACTTGATGACGAAGGCAAGTTAATATTGGAACCAGAAACTATCCTCAATGTATGAGAGAAAAGACTAAGAAACAAAACAATCAAGGAATACCTTGTCAAATGGAAGGGTCTACCCACTAAGGATGCAACATGGAAAGGAGCTAACATATTTGATCACCTGAACCTAAAGTTGCTTGAGGACAAGCAAATTTGGGAGGGGAGGCGCAAATCTTAAACCTAGTTGCTATTCCTAAATCACCTGACCATACATAGAAATCAATAATTGTTTAGAACTAAGCAGACGTGGACTATGGCAATGAAGATCGACCCTCAGCTAAGCCGATAAGGAGAAATAATAAAAGAGATTGAATCATTAAAGGATAATATTAATATGGATTAATTATCCTTTCATGAGATAATTATGATTGGTCAAAGTAAACAAACAAAAAGACATGCCCATTGAGGCGACATGACCATCCACCCAGCATAGGTATAAAAGGCAAAACATTTCAAAGAAAAGAATAAGCGATTGGAGACAAGCAGAGTGAGCCTAGAAACAAACAAGCAAGACAGCGATCACCAAATCAGACATAAGAAATTGAGGTCTGCATTTCCTAAATCAGAATAATCATTAATCATTATTGGTGTAGTAGTCTGGTTACCCAAACTAGTGGTATGAGACCAAATTTACAGTCATATAAGGCAGCACGATTTAATATGAATGACTGTGATTGTTTAATTGGACATTCCAGTTACTAATAATATATTGCTGCTATTGTCATATCAGTAAATTACTAAATACGATTAATCTTTTGTTGTCATGTGCTTTGACTGTTTAGCCATGATGAAAGGAACTGAGACTACAAGTGGTGAACAGTGATGGGGCACTCTCCTAGGTACACCACCTTAGATGGGACCTGATGAGCCCCAGGAGGCCAAGGGGGTACAGAGGGTACTGCCTTTGGGCTTAGGAGAGATGGCATTTTCAAGGCACCCACTGGAATCTCACTCCTCCATCATGGATGATCAACGCAGGAGGTCAAATCATAGGGAGAAGGAAATGATTGGCAAGATGAGGGGATAATGGAAAAGACACCTCCTAGATAGATCACTTCGTATGGATGGCATGTGCCACATGAGGCCAAGGGGGATGGTATATCCCCTCTTGGGTCTAGAGAAAAAGGGTCCAAGGCACCCCATCAAGTCGCATTCTCTCATTCTCTCCTAAGATTGAACCCTCCAAGAATGTTAAGAGTACTTTGTAATTGAACTAATGTTTGGCCATGAGTTTATTAATATCTAATTATGGAAATCTGCTAATTATTGTTATTGTGATAAATGATTCTAATCTGCTAATCAGTTTGAGTATGGTAAATGGTTCTAACCTGTGTGCAGGGCTTCAATTAGAGGAATGGTATTACCTAACCCCGTTGTTATTGAGGAAAATTAAGGCAAATTTGGGGCACTCCCGATTAGGGGACATTACATAATGTTGAGAGTAAGAATTTCTAGTCATTTTCATTCCATGGCATGGGCTTCTTGACCCTCATTGACATGAGCTGACCAATGAAATATCACAATTGTTAAATTCAAATTATTACTCCTATGGCCTTGACACCATTCACTAAGTGATCTTATCCTAATTGGGTGCATGTAAAGTAATATAGTGATATACTAAATTCAAAAATAAATAATGCTGCAACACTCTTCAACATGTTTGTATGGT
>CM021110.1:404663824-404724496 GCA_007115665.2 Sequoiadendron giganteum | reverse complement strand
ATTCAAGAGAAGAAGAGCTTGATGCATCCTGTGAGGAAGTCACACAGGCTAAAGAATGGAGACACAACTTGCAACCATGGGACTGAGTTGGTGGCTGGAGACATCTCTCGAAGAGGAAGAACTCATACAGATTCTCATTGCGATCAGCTTCTTCGAAGAGGAGGAAATAACATTTAGAGGGAGTCTGACAAACCAACAGAAGAAAACTTGGACGACGAGGTCAGGAGGTTAATGCAAGTACTTAGAGCTTCAGAGGGAGTCACATCATCTTGAAGATTTGTTGTAATGTATATTTCTCTGTGATAGAGAAGTATGAGGTGAAAGCCCTTGTTAGTGTATATTTCTTTGTGACAGAGAAGTATGAGGTGAAAGCCCTTATTGTGTATATTTCTCTAAGACGGAGAAATATGAGGTGAAAGCCCTTGTAGTGTATATTTTTCTGAGACGAAAAAATATGAGGTGCAAGCCCTTGTTCATGTTGAGAGACTCAATGATGACATCACGTTGAGAGACTCCGTGATGAATCCTTTGTACTTGTGTTTTTCCACACATGGGAGTAGCCATGGTGGGCGCCATGTTGAGAGACTCCATGACGACATCACGTTGAGTGACTCCGTGATGGGCACTTGTGCACATGTTCGTTTCCACACATGGGAGTAGCCATGGTGGACGTCATGTTGAGTGACTCCATGACGATATCACGTTGAGTGACTCCGTGATGAACTCTTTTACACAAATGGGTGTAGCCATTTTGAATGTCATGTTGAGAGACTCCATGACATGGATATCTAAAAGGATACCTCCTAGCTAAGAGGGAGTGTTGATGTTGATGTTATAGCTGTGGGAAATATCCTTCTCTCAAAATCAAAATAGTAAATGATGAATAAATAATTCCAAGGCAAGTAGGACTTGCTATATATCAATATTATTTTAAATTTAAGGTCGACCCAGGATGAAAAGTCGCCTTGGTTCTTGAATGAGGCCGACCCTTGTGAAGAGTCGCCTTGCTTGTGAAGAGGCACCTTACATTGTATATATAGAAGGTGATGATCATTTCATTTGATCACCAATCAAGTCATTCTTATTTTTCACATTCTTTCAAGGAGGAGCAGCAGATCGACTTCAAGAAGAAACATATTTATCTTTGCATCAAAGGATAGATGCTATTAATTCATTGTATCAATCCACCCTTGAGAAGGTTCTGGTTGTAAAGCAGTATTCTGCACTTTTATATGATATATATGAGACATATTTTTGCTGGGTTTTTCTCCCTTAAGTAGGAGGGTTTTCCCAGGGTAAACTGTTGTGTTTATTGTTCATGTGTTGTGATTTCTGCTTATTGCAAATCTGATCCTAAAACTAAAATGACACATATAATTTTGATCTGCTGATTGTGTTACATTTGAGGATGTATACCAGTATTATGAGGGTTTGAATTTGATGTTTGGAAGTGCAAGTTTGATTTACAAGTGTTTGCAAAACTGCACTATTGCTAATCAGCTAGGGTTCGGCATCTACATTGGCCATTTGATTATTGTTTCAACTTGCATATGTTCAATAAAACATCTATTTCCTAGGGTTGTTCAATTGGGGACATTCTGGCCTTAGCAAAAGAAATGAATGTGAAGCCCTCAATAAACATTTGAGATGCCATTGCAGACTTTTTGTTGGATCCTGGGCAGTTAATTGGAAGAAGATATGTCTTCAATGTAGCTCAATCTCTCAGCTACACAAATATGCTTTCCACAGCCCCTAGTTCCTTCCCACTACAAGAAGACATTGATGGACTGGTGGAACAAGGGGAGAAGAACTCACAAAATCGCTTCACACATCTTCACTCAGTCCTAGAAAATCAAGGTAAGCTGGCTCAGGATCTACTAGAAATTGCGATATTATTAAATTTAAAACTTTCTGCTGCCACAGGGGGTTTAAGAGGTGAATTGTTGTGCGGTGGTCTCTGAGAAGTCTCCTATAGAAGTTGACCTCGGATAAATGTATAGTTTAAATGTGTTGGAAGAGACCTACATAATTTGCCTCCTTTACCATCTTTCTTAGCACTTGCATAGATGGGGCTGTGGTAATTTGCTCTTTCCTTCTAAAAGACTACCGAACCATAAACTTAGTATCTAATAAATGGCTCTTTTGATAAAGCATGGATGGATAAAATTCTTTTTGAGGATCATGTGAACCTCTTGTTACTAGAATTAAGCACTTTGATGCATTTTCTCTGGCTCTTGGGTGCCTAACCCAAGGTACCTTTAATTCAAAAGATATATATACTAATTAAATATCATAAGTGGTTTTTGCTAAAGGTGTCAAATTTATGTTAAGGGCTTTTTCTGAACACATTCATGCCACTACAATCCACCCTGTTGCTGTCATTGTAGTTACACCTCTCAGCATTAACTAATGTAAAACTTGAACCTACCAAAAGCAAACTCAACTCCTTCCATGATTGCAACAGCAATCTCTAAGCCCAGCTTAAGAGTCACCAAGTTTACAAATGACACAATCAAAGAGACAGGAAATACAGAGGAGTCATAGGAAGCCTGAAGCCCACTTAATTACATCATTTATCTATACAAAATCATTATTTCCCATGAAGAGGAAAGGGGAGATAAGCCTGTAACACCAAGGTCTGCTAAAGTAAGGTGGTCAAAATAGAATAAAAGGTGGCAAAGACCTCATTCCTAGGACAACTAGCCTTGAAAATCTTTTATACAATAAACCAAGGATATCCTGCCGCATAGGTTTAGGTTTAAATTATATCCATGGGTAAAGCCACCCCAAATTTACTGACAATCTGCATCTTGGTTTCTTTGAAGTTTTACATTATATCAGCTATCACGTCCATATATTCTTTCCAATATTATGTGTGAATATTCGCATACCCTGACTATACCAGATTGGTAAATTACAGAGCAGCAGAGGCTTATGGTGTTGGTTGAAGCTTTGGAGAAAAGGATAACCAGATTGCAAAGGAAGTCGTTGATAAAAAGTAATTCCCTGACAGATTGAAATTGGTACATAAGGAAGTTGCAACAAATCTACAAACACCAGGCTCTAGAAAGTGAAACTAGTAATTAGACAGCCCAAAGAACATTGCTAGCCAGTTTGGCTTAAAGCTTAGTTAAGAACTCACCGTTTTCATTTGGTATCAAACCATATGTCAACATTGACGGTCAGTTGAGGCTTTTTGTATTCTATCACAAAAGAACAAAATAATATTAATGTCCACCAACAATCAATGTAGGCCAATGGGACTCAAAATTGTATTTGGTTACATTAGAAAAATGCTACAATATAAGGACCCCTGGGTTTTACAAACAATGGAATCAAAACTAGAGGGTGTGAGCCTAAAGTAATTAAAACCCCAAACCTTGAGATCTAAGTTCAAGTGCATAATGCCATTTAAGAGGAGAACCCCCTAAGTAACAAGCAGCTGATGAAAGAAAACGATTACTGATGGCAGCAAGGCCAACATTTTCGATACCATAGTAATGTTGCAAAATCTGTTTTCTTTGCTGAACAAAAGGAGGACAACAATATCTGGTAAGTAGCCTACGAAGATCCATGAAAATTGCTTATAAGTCATCTCAATGTTATCGTAATAGGTATAAATATAATAAATAATACACATCAACTGTGAATAATGAAAAATAAAAATCCACCAAAACAAGCCCACGAAAGATATAAACAGAGGTTTAACAGATATGAAATATAACTAATTAAAAAGGAAGATAGAATTGAGAATTACCTGATACTGGTTTGCCCACCTGTCACATTAAAGCAGAACAATTATGTCAGAAGCATTGTATTGAAAATGTACCAAATCCAAATAAAGGTTTGAAGCATGGTTGAATCAAAACAACATTAAATTTACAAAATTTAAGCATGTCAATTCTTGGATTAGGATGTCTTTGAAATCTTCATTTCTCAATGTCTCTTTGCATGTCCTGTATTAATTTTAATTCTCATCTGTTTGTCTAAATTTAGTTTTGGAAGATACAGATGTTAATGCATCCTTAACAGGGTTTGGGTAGAAAATTTACAAGCAGATTTTGAAATTTCTAAATTTGTATTTTGTTGGTCCAATTACAAAATTTATTTACAATATTAGCCAAATGACAAAACCCAATAAATTCAAAAGAATTACTATGAATCCTAGTTATGTTTTTTGGAACACACCTTTTATCAGATCACAGAATTTGACAGATTTATGCCATACTAATATAAGAAGATTCAGAAGAATATTTGCACTTCAAATAACACTAGACAAAACAGGAAATAAAAAAATACTTTTCAACACCATCTAGGAAATTTTGCAACAAAAGTGATGTTCTCAAACATCATAATATAGTCAACCATGCCAAAAATGAAAAATTAATTAAGTGCCTAGGGAAACTCTTATTTTATCCTATTCTAAACACAAAATGTAACAATAATCACCCACACTACTAAAAAGGTTTGAGATTATGAGAAACTACAGTCCTTGGTAGCCAGTAACCATATATTCCAATGATACTAAGTAACTAGTAAAACAATTCTAAAACTGCAATGTAGTTAGTGGTCCTTAAGTGTTATTAACTAAACTCATTAACTGCTGCATTAACAACAAAAAACTGCTGAAAGAAGTCCTCAAAATAAATCCACACCTCTGATGTGGTCTCCTGAATAACCAACCACCATTATATAAACACACTTGAAGATGGAGACCATATACATAAGAAAGCTACAAAGTTAAAAGAGGCACAACGGAAGCCAAAGATATAATGCCACAAGACAACAAAGCCTGTGGTTATAGGTTTGCTAAAACAGACAAGCTATAAATACTCCTCAAAATCCCTCAGTTTATTAATATAATAATATTGTTCTCCCACCCATTCAAGAACGGTTTTAACATCCAGAAAATATATGCTAGACTCTCACAGTTTGGATACAAGGCAATTACAATTGGAACCATTGGAATTGGAAGTTGGCATATAATATAGCAAAACTGGATGCTAAGAACTGATGTATCTCTCACAATGTTATACAATTATAACATCTATTTTGCAAGATATGGCCTGAAATGTTTGTTAGTCATGATCTAAAGTGTTCCCATTCATATGCCATCATCTTGAATCTTGATGATAGCACTTTGTTATTTTAAAGCTTCCTTTGAAATATTCGACGCTAGTCAATCATTAAAACAGCTGCACAGAAATTTAAGCATTTTAGGAGTCCCATAAACTCTTTGCAAAGATAATCTTCTACATGCCAGATTAAAAATATTTGTTTCTATCTCTTGATCAGATTTGCATAATAAGATAATATGTTCAACATATGTGCAGGACCAAGATACATCCGATTGTGGAAATATTTTCCAAATAATCACTGTTTCTCCAAGTTCCAGGGATGGAAAAATATTTCCTGTATTTAGGGAATGGCAAGGGGACAACCATTGAAATAAAATAATATTTGAATTTATAAAACACAAATAAATTAAAGTATTTTATAATATCTTAAACAAACTAAAAGAAGCTGAAGTTTTGAAGTATTAGAAGCTGCATCCCCAAACATAGCTTTCTAGCAACTATCAATGAAGCCAGAAGAATATATTGGACCATCACGAGGCCTGCATCAAGGAGACCCACTATGACTACATTTTCTGTCCTAATGGGAGAGTTCTAAACAAACACTAGAGGCAACCCAAACAAGGAAGATAATACACTTGGGCTTCATGCAATGGATCAAGAGCAAGGTTTTTCTGTCCTTCAATTTGTCAAAGACTCCTTTCATCTTGCTACCACAATTTTCAGAGTGATAAAAAATATGAAATTCTCATTCCAAACACATATATACTGCGCATGGACAACAAAAGTTTTCACAGAAGTCATGTAATATTTTTAAATATGTACTTTTGATGCTGCAACGTTAGTGTTTCACCTTGTGTAATATTTTTAATTTGGCAGTATTACCTGGACAACAAATAAGTTATATTTTTTCTTCTCTTTTTATGCACCATTTCTAGGAGATGGGACACTGCAAAATTTGGAAAAGAAGGAGATGCAGGGAGGAGCAGGGAGGATCCTGTTCCTCTCTCTGGGACATCAAGCTTGTCATCCAGGCCCCTGGGGCTATGTTCCCATGGAACACTGATCTGAATATCTGTTTGTTGCAATCATGTCTCTTTGAAGTTTAGGACTTTTGACATATGGTTTGATGATTGAGCATATTGTTATTATATAATGATGTGGCATATTGTTTTTGTGATTACTTATATATAATTGATTGGCATCATGAAACTTATCCAAATTCACTAGAAAAACTATAGATAATAATAACATTTTGATGAGTGGGCATCCCAAAAAAAGATTAGAGAATCTAGCATATTGTTGCTATTAATACAATGGCATTGTCCTGAAGATGACACTTTGTTATTTCAAAGCTTCATTTGAAATTCTCAAGACTAGTTACTTGATAACATAGCCAGATGGTACTGCAAGCATTTTAGAAGTCCCATAAACTTTGAAATGTAATCCTCAACATACCAATCAACAGTATTTGCCACTATATTTTGGCTCAGATATGTATTATAAACTGTTGCATTTCAACACATGCAAGGACCTAGATAATCCACATGTGGCTATTTTCTCTGAATAATTGTTTATTATAATCTTGTCTCTTTGAAGTCTGGCTTCTATTGCTTGAGCATATTGTTATATGACGATGTGGCATAAAACTTGAGATTACATATGCATACTTGATTATAGACAATTATAGTTTAGATGAGACTGGCTATCCCAACAAAAGATTAGAGAATCTAGCCTAATGTTGCTAATAATATAGTCACTACCTACTATGGACAATGACACGCTACTTGTCTGTGGATGAAAACTATTTTTTTAGCCAAAAGGGGGAGACTCGTGCTTGCTCACAAAACTAGAAGTTTTAAATGTCAGCATGCGATATTTTCATCATGTAGCAGCCAAATGCAGCAAACAATGTCTCAACAAACTTGATAGGTTATAATAGAGGCTATCAATACTTAGGATTCCTAGGTTTTAAAGATTCTTACCAATACCAAGAGTTATATGATTAGAAAGTGAGTTACTATGTGAGGCATTGTTGTGTCAATGGACCAAAGACCATTGAACTAAAACAGCATGGCTTGGTGCAGCTAGAAGGAAATAATGCAGCCGCATGTATGAAAGTGTGCTGTAATCAGTCAGGGTAAATCATCAAACTGCTGAACCCATTGAATCAATTCTATACATTACATAAATGGAGATCGCTTTTATGTGGCGTATTAACTCTTCTTTCTTTCTTAACCAGGCCACCAAAAACAACTGTCGACCCAAAAATTCTGCCTATAATGGGCCTAAACCATTCAATACACTTTGGGGAGGGCTCAATTGAATATTTAGCTGGCCATGAAACATTCTAATGGGCAATTTCTCACATACAACAAGACTAATTGTATATTTGACAATTTCAAATTCTGCATAGAAAGGAAGGCATCCATCCATGCTAACTGTAAACCAATTATAGATGGTTCACATATTCTCTACCATTGTTAGCAAGGAGAATCTTGACATACTTCCTCTAGATTGCTTTTCCACACGAACCTTGAAATCTATCAAAGACTTCACTTTTCTACTAAAGGTAGAAGACCCATGTGAATCTGAATGGTCATCAATGAAGGTGAGCAAGTAGTGGGCCTTGCTAAATGACAAGGATGGAAATGATACTGCTAAGTCATTGTGAACAAGAAAAAGAACTTGTGAAGCCTCAAAGCCTTCCCTTTGTCAAGTTTGTCCTCGAGATGCTTGCCCAAGGTACAACCTTGACACACACCATCTGAGAAAAAATCTATGGAACTCCTATGTCCTATGTGCCAAGCTGCTGAAGATAGCATTAACTGAGATGGCCAAACTATTCATACCATAGTTTGCTCATAGAGTCTGAATGGGTGAACAAGGTAGTAGACGAGGCATTAGCCACAACATGGGAGAAAGCATAAAACGAAGAATGATGATCAACTTTTCCCACCATGATTGGAGCATTATCTTCAAGATTCCTAATGACAACAAAACTAGGAGTAAATTCAACTTTCCTACCATTCCCAAGATGAGTTATCTTATAGAGCGAGAGAAGGTTGGTGGACAAGTCAAGCACAAAGAGAACATCCTCAAATGTACCATTGTCAACATCAATTGTACCTTTCCCTATGGCATCCATAGGAGAATCATCATCATGAACATATGAGGCACAATGCAATGTTCCAATGAAGAAAACTATTTTTTATAAGAGCCTGTGTGATGTGAAGCACCAGAGTCAAGAATCCACTGCTTGTAAGATTTTGCCAATACAAGCATCATAGCTTTTCCTTTACATGATTTGGAGGGAGTAGAAGATTATGTGCATTAAAGGAGTGCAAACTAATGTCATTATTTTTAAGTAGATGTTTCAACTCGTCAATCTGATTCGCATGGCATTCATGTTCCTCATGGTCAATCTTTTTGCACTTAGCACATGTTGGCTTTTCCTTCTTTTGAAAAACCCCTTCCTTGAAAGTGGATTTAGATTATGCTTGTGAAGCAAAGGAGGACTATCCTCATTCTCTTTGTGGTTTGTTCTTGGACCTCTTATGTTTCTTGTCAAGATAGCCTAACTCTTTTTGTCCTTGTGGATGACTAGCCACCAAAGCTTGAGCTTGGATAGCTTTATGAGACTTGTGGAGAGCAGGTTTTCCCATTCTATCATCAATATTTCAATAGAAGACTCAAATGAGGGCATAGCGTATGCTTTTCCCATAGTCAACTTGTGAGTTTGAAAGCTAGAATAAAGAAGCATATTCTAGACCAAATTTGTTTAGTGTACTAAATACCAACCACATGTCCTTTTCTCTCAATACTACAATCTTTGAGTTGTTCTCTAAGGTCATTAACCTTTGTTACATAGTCTTGAATGTTGTCAAAACTCTTGGGATCTAGCCTTATAAGATCATTATCAATCTAATAGCCCCAAACCTCATCAATTTTACCATACAATGTTTTGAACTTATCCCATACTTCTTTAGGAGTTGCACATAAATTAAGATGAAACAAAAGATCAAGGGTAATAAAAGTATGCAAACATCCAAAAACTTGGTTTCAATTAACCAATTCAACTTACCATTTTCCTCTTCAAGTTATTTAACTTGTTCCAATATGCAAAGAGTATATCCTAAAGTCAATAAAGCATTCTATATATTTTGTTTCCATGTCACATAATTGTATGGAGTTAGCAATGAAAACTTAGGATTAGCCATGTGGAGGAAAGGTAGAGAACTAACTAAAACTCAAAGCAAAGAAGATAATCGCACTAACCCACCCAAACACCCCCTCTAGATTACTCAATTTATGATCCCCCCTAACAAAAAAAGGTATTTGGCACTTTATAAATGAGTGTTTATAATGTGGATGCTTGAAAACTCATGTTTTTACAATTAAAAAAAAAAACTTCCCAAGGGAAAAAAAACAGATCACAAATTTGAATTCCTTGTGAAATTCTAAGCAATTTCTTAAAAAACCATCAAATTTCGACTTACCAAGTGAAACTAATGGCCCATTGAAGTTTATGGCTTTCAAAGGGGTCAAAAAAGCAGTAACAACAAAGCAGTGTGAAGGTGGTGGTGTGCCCAAGCACGAGTGGCAATTTGGTATCCATGACGATGATCATTGGTGATAACTACCAGAGGCTACCTTAACTATTAGGGATGGACTACATTGGTTTACTGACCACTGTCAATTACAATGCCACTAGTAGTTAACCACAAGTGATTTTGAATCTTTCGATAACACTATTTAAAAAAAATTCAAAAAATATCTTTCGGGTTCCATCCCCATTCAGTCATACAACCTACAAAACAAAAATTGCCCAAAAGGCTCCTATGTCTAAATTTGACAAGCATTATATGGATCTAGGGGTTTTGAGGCCTTCTAGATGTGATGATGGGATCAATCTTGGCCCAAAGTTCTTAGAAATTTTAGATACCCACTAGATCTTACAAGCACCTCCCAAGTAAAAACCTCTCTAGATCTAGCCTATGTTGTGATGAACTGCGCTAACTCCTTTTATTTTCTGGTTTGTGTGTGTTTGTCTCCTTGAACAATGATCTCTGCCTTGGTTTGTTTGACCTCTTTATACCCCTTGTTGGGCTGAGGGGCATAACCTTTCAATGTATCGATTGGCCAAGGGACACGATTCTTTGTTAATGGCTTTTAAATTGCAAATAGGAATAATTAATGTAACTAATATTATTCCTGGTGTGATTGTTGATCTTCATCCCCTTGTTCGCCTTCCCTTGCTATTGTCTTAATTATTGTTTGGGGAAGGGACGTATCTTTTGGTTTGGATGGCATTATCAGTAATTGTCTCTTTTCCTAATCACATCCCTTCATGATCATGTCTCTTCCTTGACGCCTTATGACTTTTGATTTGCATTATGTTAGTTGCCTTCCATAGCCAAAGTGATGATAAGGGTTTTGTATCTTTTTAACTTGCGGGGGCATGACAAAGCCCCTTCCAAGCATTATATGGATACACTGCCACGTCCTTCGGGGACTTGATTATTCTAGAAAGTCAGGTGCCAGGAGCTAGAGACTTCATACAACAAAATATGGACATCATGAATGCACTTAGGGACAATCTCCACCAAGCATAGAACCAACAAAAGGTGTATGCAGACAGGAAGAGGATTGAATGGAAATTGAGGTTGGAGACTTGGTCTTTTTGAGGTTCCAACCATACAAACAGTCATCACTCAAAACCACTGGAGCAGAAAAACTTAAGCCCCAATTCTATGGGCCATATAAAATATTGAAGAAGATAGGAGAGGTGGCCTGTGAATTGGAACTTCCCATAAGTAGTAGAATTCACAATGTGTTTCACATATCTCACCTTAAAAAGGTGTTGGGGCAACATGTCATCCCTTGTTCAAGATTGCCACCACTTGATGACGAAGGCAAGTTAATATTGGAACCAGAAACTATCCTCAATGTATGAGAGAAAAGACTAAGAAACAAAACAATCAAGGAATACCTTGTCAAATGGAAGGGTCTACCCACTAAGGATGCAACATGGAAAGGAGCTAACATATTTGATCACCTGAACCTAAAGTTGCTTGAGGACAAGCAAATTTGGGAGGGGAGGCGCAAATCTTAAACCTAGTTGCTATTCCTAAATCACCTGACCATACATAGAAATCAATAATTGTTTAGAACTAAGCAGACGTGGACTATGGCAATGAAGATCGACCCTCAGCTAAGCCGATAAGGAGAAATAATAAAAGAGATTGAATCATTAAAGGATAATATTAATATGGATTAATTATCCTTTCATGAGATAATTATGATTGGTCAAAGTAAACAAACAAAAAGACATGCCCATTGAGGCGACATGACCATCCACCCAGCATAGGTATAAAAGGCAAAACATTTCAAAGAAAAGAATAAGCGATTGGAGACAAGCAGAGTGAGCCTAGAAACAAACAAGCAAGACAGCGATCACCAAATCAGACATAAGAAATTGAGGTCTGCATTTCCTAAATCAGAATAATCATTAATCATTATTGGTGTAGTAGTCTGGTTACCCAAACTAGTGGTATGAGACCAAATTTACAGTCATATAAGGCAGCACGATTTAATATGAATGACTGTGATTGTTTAATTGGACATTCCAGTTACTAATAATATATTGCTGCTATTGTCATATCAGTAAATTACTAAATACGATTAATCTTTTGTTGTCATGTGCTTTGACTGTTTAGCCATGATGAAAGGAACTGAGACTACAAGTGGTGAACAGTGATGGGGCACTCTCCTAGGTACACCACCTTAGATGGGACCTGATGAGCCCCAGGAGGCCAAGGGGGTACAGAGGGTACTGCCTTTGGGCTTAGGAGAGATGGCATTTTCAAGGCACCCACTGGAATCTCACTCCTCCATCATGGATGATCAACGCAGGAGGTCAAATCATAGGGAGAAGGAAATGATTGGCAAGATGAGGGGATAATGGAAAAGACACCTCCTAGATAGATCACTTCGTATGGATGGCATGTGCCACATGAGGCCAAGGGGGATGGTATATCCCCTCTTGGGTCTAGAGAAAAAGGGTCCAAGGCACCCCATCAAGTCGCATTCTCTCATTCTCTCCTAAGATTGAACCCTCCAAGAATGTTAAGAGTACTTTGTAATTGAACTAATGTTTGGCCATGAGTTTATTAATATCTAATTATGGAAATCTGCTAATTATTGTTATTGTGATAAATGATTCTAATCTGCTAATCAGTTTGAGTATGGTAAATGGTTCTAACCTGTGTGCAGGGCTTCAATTAGAGGAATGGTATTACCTAACCCCGTTGTTATTGAGGAAAATTAAGGCAAATTTGGGGCACTCCCGATTAGGGGACATTACATAATGTTGAGAGTAAGAATTTCTAGTCATTTTCATTCCATGGCATGGGCTTCTTGACCCTCATTGACATGAGCTGACCAATGAAATATCACAATTGTTAAATTCAAATTATTACTCCTATGGCCTTGACACCATTCACTAAGTGATCTTATCCTAATTGGGTGCATGTAAAGTAATATAGTGATATACTAAATTCAAAAATAAATAATGCTGCAACACTCTTCAACATGTTTGTATGGTGCCAAATAGCTCTCGCAGAAAGGATCATGCTTACTAAGATTTGCATGATAATGTTGAGAGTAAGAATTTCTACCCATTTTCATCCTATGGCATGGGCTTCTTGACCCTCACAAACATGAGTTGACCAATGAAATATCACAATTGTTAAATTCTGATTACTACCCCTATGGCCATGACACCAGCAATTTATTAGGATTTGGAAGCTTAGTTAAGAACATAAAAAATGGCACGCACCAAGAAGGTCCCTATGGCCTTATTTTGCTATTGGTGGCAGGAGCTCCACCCCTTGATCCTGCACTCAGATCCACGAGGGGTGCTGCTGTGCAAAACCCCCGCTCTAGTTTTAGAAAGCAAAGAATAAAAAATGTTTTAGCTGCCTCAGATGGAAAAACAATGTTTTAACTTTTTCCCTATTTTTATGGATGTTTCAGTGTTCTTTAGTTTCCCATTTTTTTCTCTAGTTTTTCCCAATTAAACCAGAGTCATCGAGTTCCATTTGTACTTTTGGTTAGTAGAGTCAATCCTGATTCTAAGTAATGCTACTATAATATATATAAATGTATGTATGTGTGCACACGTTCATACCTATATATGCATGTCATTTTCCTGTTTCTCAAAAATTTGAAAGTCCCATTTATAAAAATTGGATATGTATTAAAAGTAACACTTGTTTCATTGAGTCAAGTGACAGCTGGATAATGTAGCTAATAAAATAAGATAAACTAGCCATCACACCGTACAAGTTAAAAGTAAAACTTAAATATAATGAACTAACATACAAAGAAATGAGGACAAAATGAATGATTGAAGGAAAAAATAAACAGAGCATCAAATAGAATAAAATCTGCATATAAGAGTATTGACTGGACTTATGTAGAAATCCAACTCCTTTACAATAGCTTTCAATTATGATATCGATGCTATCTCAGATAGAATAATCTGTTTCTTTAAGAAAAAGCAGATTAAAGTTCTCAACTGATTACTTTGAAGAGGTCAAGTGTTCTGTTATATTCAATGCCAATTAAGTATACAACAAAAAATAAATACACATTAAATTTTTTATTGTATTGAAAATGACCACTCAATATTTACCTAGATCCCACACTTGAAACTTGATGTTGTTGTATTGAACCGTTTCAACATTGAATCCAATAGCTGCAACATCCACAGGACAGGCAGCAGTTAAACAATATCATTATGGCAAACTGAAGAATCTTTTAGATGGTAAACAGAAACTAGCATGTCAAAACCCCTAACTTTTGCTGAGAAGCATTATGGCATTCTTGCAGTTCTATAACTCTTCCATACAGATCCAATCTTTAATAATAGGATCAAAATGTGTGCAATTCCAGAATGTTGTCAGTCCCTTTCACTAAACATAGAATATACACAATAAACAGAAACAAACAAAAGTCCCTTTCACTAAACATAGAATATACACAATAAACAAAAACAAACAAAAGCAATTTTTTTTGCATAGGTATCATGAGAAGGCATTTACTCTATTCCTCAACAACCACATAGCTTTCTTGCTAAATGTGCATCATCTGACCAAAATGAAAAATCTTAAGCATAGTGAAATTTGCTAATTCAGTGGAGCTTCTATAGTCAACATTTAATTAGATAACTTAAACATACTGTTAAAATCTCCCAAAATAAAAATCTTGACTCAAAGTGTGTCCATCTGGAGATGTAAATAGAAGCTGTATTCCACTAAGTTCCCTTTGTTTGAATAAACAAAAGGATATGACTAAAAGCACCCCTAAAAATCCTAGAACAAGGACAGGTTTGAAGAGGTGAGGACAGATCTGCATGTTAAGATATGGTATAGAGCATCCAAACCAGCATTAGTATGTGTAGTGGTCCATGGAGGTAGGGGTGATTTTAGTGGCTAATATTCATCAATTGGCTATTTGCTCCAAAAATATTTACAGTTAAAAATAAAAATTTGCATTGATTTCTACAGAAACAATATTTTGATTATATAAATACAATCTTTAAGGAAATTACTTAAAAATTTGTAAATACAATAATGAAAATAAATATTTCCTTTAAATTATCTGTCCATTGAGAGAGCTAAACTCTAGTGATTCAGTGAATGATACTAAACCTTCTAAAACTGGGTAATGGGAGAAAACTTAATTCTACTACTTGAAACTCACGGTAGAAAATTGTATAGCCAGTGACTTTTAGAGGCGTGTAGAGGAAGCAGGGATGGAGGCTTGCAGCAAACACTGAAGCAATTCTGCAGGGAATTTTTTGATATGATATCCTACATATGGCGATGTTATAGAGTCCAGAGTCCTATAAGAACTGGACCAGATGGTAGATAATTTGCAATCCAATTTTAGTGTAAATGGTTCATAATTTTTCTATGGTATGCCTTGTCAAAAAACAAGGTAGCCTCCTCCATGTGACCATTGCCATAATAAAGTCAATTTTATGTGCAATTAAAAAAATCAACAACATAACATAATTTGCAATCCAATTTTATATTGGTTATCGATTATTTTTTGCTCATACAAGCATCAACATGAGATCAACACAAGCTCTTGCAAGCACAACCATGAGACTAATAGAAGCTCCTTTTGAGCAACCACACTAGAAATCACCTATGGAAAACCAAGAGTCACAACTTAGAAATCCACTTATTTAGAAACCACTTCCACATTAGAAGTCAACTATGGGAGACCAAGAGTCACATCTCAGAATTATAAATTAGATGTCCCTTTGGGATTTGAACTTGGATCTCCGCTATGAGAAATCAATGCTTTAACCAATTAAGCTCAACCCGTTGGACTGCAATCCAATTTTAGTGTAAATGGCTCATAATTTTTCTGTGGTGTGCCGTGTCAGAAAAACAATGTCCTCCACGTGACCATTGCCATAATAAAGTCAATTTTATGTGCAGTTAAAAAATCAACAACATAGCATAAATAAATTAACTACATGAACTTGAACTGTAGTACCACGTTGCATTGGTTAAACCCTATAAATGATCAGCTTCAGCAAACTGACATTAAGTTTAGTTCTTTTCATTTTCATGGCACATCTAATCGCAACATCTTACAACGAAAGAATCTATAGATGAAATTAGAATAAACTTTGCATTTCATATACACATGAAATTGATCGAATAAATTTCAAAAGTGCATATGACAAAGAAGAAATCAGAGATTAATAGATCTAGCTCTTGCAAAATACATCAAAACTATCTTCGATCAACACAAAGACATCAAATTTGGAAACCACATAAAACACTAGATCCAACAAAATTTGCCAACTTCTACAAAAATAAAGATACTGTTTCGGTAACTTATTTCACATTGCAAAAAGGAAAATCAAAATCCTCATTGGAATCCAAAGTACTTACTTGGAATAGTAGAAACCACCTCTCCCATCTGCAACCGATCTAAAGCATAAATTAAGGACACACGGAAATTATTCATTCAGAACTAACCTGAACCCTACACTCCTCATCTTCAACTAATGCTTTGCAATCCATTATCCCCGACACTACATTTACCTTCATCATTGCAATCTGCTAACACTTCATTCTCTCGAACCTCTTGAAACAAAAATTATGTTGAGATTTAATCTTTCGCAAAGGTTTGAAGAGCTTGTCGAATGACATAAGCTCAAGTGATAAAGGTATCGGACCTTTCACAATGGACCTCTAGGTTTAAATCCCGGAGAATGTCATAGAATGCCTTGAAGCTCAAATAATAAAAGCATTAAATTTTTCTTAAAAGCTTCAGATTTAAAAAGCAAACGATGTAATAAAGTGTTGAAAAGATTTAAATTCGAAGTCATGATCAGGTATTGAAATTGATTAAAATACTATATCCAACTGGCTGGGCATATCACCTGCCTACCATTAAAATTGAGTACAGTTCCAAATCCGCCTGACTGGGAATCTAACCTAAATTAAAATCATGTAAAATACAGCATCCAACACACTGGACAACCCCACGAATATTGAGATAAAGTAAATTGCCGTATTCGACTTGCTAAGCTGGCTAGTAACGAGACTGGGTAAAATACTACATCCAACAACACGCATTGCACTAAACCTGGTATTGAAATTGGACAAAACACCACATCCGACACGCTGGGCACCCAAACTAATATTGAAATCGGGTAAAATAACAAATCCAGGTAGATGAACACCCAACCTAATATAAAATTGAGCAAATTACTACATCCAACTTGCTAAGCTGGGTAATAATCAAATTGAGTGGACTACCACATTCAAATTCGTGGGCTTGCCCCGCGAATTAGGAGCAAGTCACTGGTCAATTTGACAGAGGAGATACACATGGGTCAGATGCATCTAAGCTGAATATTCCTCTACAAGCAATGCCATGCCATTATACCTAATCAAAACTCATCTGGATGCAGAATATCCAACGCACTAAACTGGGGCAAGTTCCAGCCAAACTTGACGGAAGAAATACCTCTCGGCTGTATAGAAGCTTAACCTGGAAAGGGAAATTTCCCTTAAATCAAATATTCAATTTAAAATTAAAAACAAAACAAAAATTCTTAGGAATGCTTACAATGATGAAACCGTAGATCGATTTAGAAACAATTTTATTAAAGGATACAGAGAATGGTGGTTTTCCCGGCATTGTCCAGGCCGAGCACTAAAATGCGAGCTTCCTTGTCTCCAAAAAGCGAGGAAAACAGCCTGGAAAAAAGCAATCCCATCCTTTAAATCCTCCAATGCATCGACAGCCCTCAGATCGGACAATTAATAATCTCTCTATAGCACAAAAAATCCTTCAATTGCGCAGTCTAAGCCTGTAGATACACCGATTTATCTTCCCGTTTGGAAACATTTCGTCCCCGGTTCGAAACCCCCCGAAAACTAAGTCGCGTAGTATAACGTTGGCTTTTTCTTGAGGGTGAGAAAGAAATGTTCTCTGGTTTCCAATTATTCCGGCTCTCTTAACACCCTGGCGTCTTTAGACGGGAAATTTGACGGCTGGATTTTGATCTAGAATTGGCGTCGATTGACTACATCCGTTGATCATCTATTCTAGTCGATGCATTTTAAGCGGTGAAAAGAGCACGGTCACATCGAGAATTTAGGCTATGTGTCAAAAGTTATTGTTCTTCAGCAAATGAGAAGATTAAACAAAAATGTGTGAGAGCGAAAGAATTAGTAATATCAAATTTTTTTCCTAAATTACACAAGGTTTTATTAGGGGTTGATCTACTAAAACAATTAAACATTATTTAAAGTTTATATATTAAAATAAAAGTGAATTAATTGAAGTATAGTAGTAATAAATATAATTGAGAATGCAATAGTGGTGAATTAGAATTAAATCAAATAAAAAGAAAGAGGAGGTTGCTATAATAGTATGTATAATTGATAAGCACATCAAAAAAACACAAAGAAGTCGGCAAAGATGTATAGAATGAAACTATCATTTGAAATTTGCAATGATTGGCATCTATGAGGATAAAGCAACAAGGAACATATGAAACTCGAGCTCAATGGAAAAGAAAGATGTAGCAAACATAGCCAAACATCAAAGTTTCCACAAGAATGAAAGGAAGAGTTGGTAGTAGGACTTAAAAACAATGTTACAAGACACAATGATGACAAAGAGTATGCTTAATTCCATTTATTAAGGAAAATAATAAGAGGAAGAAAAAAGAAACCACAAGTGGCAATCATGTAGGAAAAGCCAAAAGATATTCTCGATAATCTTACTTTTTTTGTAAAATAGATAAGGATGGGTATTTGTGAAACAGATTGACATTGTTCGACCACTGGGGTCACAATTGGAGGTCACTAATCAATATAAGTATGAAGGTCTCTCATGTTCTTAGCAATTAGGAATGAAGAACAATTGGCTTGAGGCAAGTGAAGGTGCAAGGGGTGGTTTAGAACATCCTTAGAGGATTCAAACTAGAATGTTGATGCCAAAGTGTTGAGTAAGGCTCTAATTAGCATTCTATAAATTGGTGAAAGACTTTAGGCATAGCTTCAACTCTTTATGGATCATGGTATTAAAGCTACATTGGATTGAAAGGGATATTGTGAACTTCACATGCCATCCACTAGAATGAGTGGGAGTGATAATCTTAAACCCTATAAAGCTAAGATGAGGCATAGAAGAGTTATGGTAAGAGAAGAGAATGATAGGAAAATGAGATTCAAGAAGTTAGAGGATAATATTTTAAGAATATCTTACATGGTGAGCAAGATGGATAGACTAAATTTAATTTAAATTACTATCATAAAGAGGCTAGGAATGAAGAGACCTCATGTGGAAGAAAAGGAGCTAGAATTTGGGCCACAACTAGAGCATGTAGAACTTTTTCTCAAGTAGCTTAGTTCAAGGCTAAAGAAAAATTGATATTTAGTTGTATGACAGAGGAATTAGTGTAGAGAAGCTAGACCAATGGATTTTGCATATGGAAGTATATTTCAACTTTCATAAACTCACCACACCTCATCAAATTTCATTTGCATAATTCAAGCTTGATGTTCATGCACTAACTTGACATGAAATTTGTGTTATCCTTGGAGTGCATGGAGGTTACATCTATTTTAAAATGGAAAGACTTCAAATCTTTGATGAAGAAGAAAATTTATCTCATGTGTCATGAGGAGTGTGTTATAAAATAGAACTATTTAAGGCAAAGACAATTATAGAGTATTAAAGTCGCTAGAAAATTTTGAAAGCAAGTCTTATAATTAGAGAAAGATATCATGGATAAGGATGTACTTACAAAGTATCTTAGATGTTTGTTTGGGTATCTCAAACAACCTATTTTGATGGAAATCCCTAAGGCATTGGTGAAGCATGTGCCCTTGCACACTTTAATTAATTAAACAACAAGTGGTTTTCTTCTTTCAAGCAAAAGGGCAAACAAAAATAAGGGACAATGGTAAGGTACAAATAAAATAAAGATAACCTAATATGAAAACTAATACCTTAGTTTAAATGAAGGAAAAGGGTGAGGATAAAGAAAAATATCATTGTTCACATTTTCATAAGGAAAAACATTTAGAGGAGAAGTGTTGGAAACTACATTTAATTCTTGCATCTTCACGGAGGAAGAAGAAAAAAGACACTAATACCATCTTTGTAAATAAATGAAAAGAGGTACATGTTGATTTAGATTTTGATGATCAAATTCTATGTGTGGTGTAAAAATATTTATTTGTTGTAGGTGAGAGCTCAAATTTAAAGGAGAAAGAAGAGCTCACAAAGTTTTTCCACATAAAAATATAAATAAGGACAAGATTGTAGACTCGTTATTTTAACACACACTCACAAGCAAACCTTATCTCCTAAAATCTTGTTGAGGAGTTGCACTTGAAGACCATGTATCATTTGCAACTCTATGTAATCAGTTGACTAAGGTAAAGCATGGATAAAATCATCAAGCAATAAAAGAAAATGAATTTTAGCATTGGGATTGGTTTTAATAATGCAAATTTAGTGGATGTTACTTAGTTGCACTTGTGCATAGTTATCTTAGAAATTTTTTCATGTCCCATTTTTCTAATAGTCTATGTTATGGATAAAATTTATCATTTCCTTGGGCTTCGAGGGTCCTTCTAGATGTGTGTTATGCAAAGCCCAAAAAGAAATTATGGATCACCTCTTCTTGGGTTGTCCTTTCTCCCAAGAATGTTGGTGATGGTTGTGTGCCAAGATGGGGTGGTCTAGTGCTCTTCCAAGCGACATTCTTCATTTGTTTTGATATTGTCCAAACATTAAAAGGTTTGTTCCATTTAGTAGGCTTTGGACCACTAGTCCTTCCATTCTCTTGTAGGAATATGGAAGGAAAGAAATAGAAGACTATTCCAAGATTATTCGTAGGAAAAGGGGTTTTATCCCTTTGGGAGATCAATTATTTAGGGTTCTCACACCCTTTCCTAATTTGGTTGGGGTATGAAAGGTGGGATGATGTGACATTATGAATGGGGATTTGATGGATTTGAACAAGGTATATGGTTGACTTACAGCCTAAAAGGTGAGTCAACCAACCCTTGACCAAATCTGAAATGACCTTAATAATGAAATACAATGATTCAATTGACCTAATAATGTAAATAACTACTCTAACATATAAGCAATAGATCTAAAATGTCACAAGAAAAATTAGACTACAAGAATAGACTGAGTAGGACACTGTGCACCTATGATATAAAATTGAGCCTAATTTTTTAAGATATTTCCTTTGAGGGTGCCATTGTCCTAGTAGGTCTTTTTCAGATATGTTTTCACAGTCTTGGAGAGTCGGGTCAGAGCTTCTAATTTCTATCTACAATTTTTTTGAAGAATCCTATCAAATAATTTTGTAAGTGAGTTTCCGTGAGTTATTAAGGTGTAGGGTTTTGATTGTGACAATGGATAATTGATCTTCGAACTTCCTTCAATCCTCTTCAAACTTGAAATCTACGCATTCAAAGAGAGGAAAAATTGTGCCATTTAGGGGCTTTCCTTAGTCAAACCTCGTGTTAGTGTTTCCACTTCCACAATGGTAATGCCAATGATAATGGCTAAATGATATGAAGGAATGATGAATCCACAAAATACTATAACTCACTGCCAGTCAATGGCTTCCTTGGAGGACTAAATTCATACACGTCTCCTCAAGGTCTTGGATCTTCCTTGCTTGATTTGTTTGAATTGTTTGGAGACCTACAAAAAGGGTTAGCCTTCACAAACAATGATAACATGAACATACATAAACTCATATAAGATTTGACATGATGCTTGGATCTTAAATTGCTACAATAAACCTTTAATGACCGCTCTTGACTTTCTTGATAATTTCTTGATCATAAATTCTCAATACTCTCACTTTTTTTCAAATGATGCAAAGACTAGGTATTTATACACAATTATTCTAATTTCCACAAATTAGATCTTGACAGCCGACTTTAGATATTTAAATTTCAAATAATAAAAGGGGATCTCTGACATATTTGAATTTGGAGCCAAAATAAGGCGACATAGGTGCCCTAGGTGCCTGCGTCCCAAACCTATTTTGTGGGACTTTTGAAGTTAGGGCCAAAATAGTAAATGAATGCATTTGTTTCCCATTTCTAATTTATCGGTAAGTGTTTAAAATGGGTTGTGGAATGCATAACTTAGGAAATTAGGTTTAATGATTTAAGGGGGACCAAAACATATTTTGAAATTATCGAGGGTGATAATTTTTGATGTTACATTTACCCCCCACTTTAGTGAGAGTATGAACTTATGCTCAAACTCACACTAAAGAAGAAAATCCATGTCAAGAGGGGTTTGATTGTCCAAATTTTGAAGAGATGGGATGAAAAAGGATCAATTGGGAGTGCATAATCCCCTAGGATCCAAGGTCCCATGGCAAGACAACATAAGCACAAAGGAACACACATGTATGAAATGCAGCAAGACAACATACACAAACATGTTAGAATTGTGAAAAATCACAAAACCATGAGCCAGGGGATCAAACAACAAACAAATACACCTTCCATGCAAGAGATCTACAAACAATATGTGCAATATTCCTCAACAAGAAAAAGTTACCTGGAAGTAAGAGACTATCAAGAAGATATGAAAGCTCGAGTTAATAATTACAATGAGGGTTGAATGTTATATAGGAGCAAAACCCTAAAAGCATAAAAGCACTCCTAAGTTTAGCTTAAGTGCATGAGAATAAATTAGACTAATAATTAACTAAACATTAATTATTATCTAATGCATGATTACTCTAACAACCCCCCTTAAGATGAACTTAGGGAGTACCTAAAAACCCTAAAAAGAATGCATGATGGATCCCAACAAACAAGGTCTAGTTAGGTACCCATGTACAAACAAAATATCTCTCACAACTGGAGAAAAGGGAGAAAAACACAATGGGAGAAAACTTATCTCCAAAAGAGAGGAAGGCGAATTAAGAACTGAAAAGCCTCCAAATCAAGGTGTGAAAGATTAAGAAGCCTCCAACCAAACAAAGTCCCAAAAAAGAGGAACATGTAGAACATCACTGAAGCATGATGTTGTTGTAGACTGTTGTCGAAATAAGACTGATATGGTGATGAAATTAAGAAAATCCTCTAAAAAAATGATAATCAGGATCAAGACAACAAGTATATGCATGAGTGCCCCAATGGAATTACTTGAATCAGAAGGAAAATAAAGGCAAAATATCTAGTAATCGATGATACAAATGCCAAGATCCAAGGAGACTATAATCTACATGAGTGACCCCAATGGTACTACTTGAATCAAATGGAAAAAAAAGGAAAACATCTATAACTCGAAGATGCAAATGATACATGAAACTGTATAAGTGACCAAAAATGACACTACTCAACATACAAGATGAAAGTTGAAAAATACAAGTACCCAGTAGTCTTTGATCAAACGAAGATTGAATGTCACCTCTAGAAATAGGAATCAAAGAATTTCCATATGGTAAATGCTCTAAATCATTGAAATTCATGTAAATAATTGTTGATGTACACTATTGAACCACCAAAACACAAAGAAGGGAAAGAGGATTCCCCAATAGGCTCCTAGGGTTTTTCACCTAGAAGTTGTTTGGTATAATACATCTTTCACACTAATGTGGATTCTTGGTGAGTTCATTCAAAGGATTTATGGGTTTGATGTGTGAGGTGTGTGTGATATGAAATGTATCTAAGTGTCAAGAAAGGGGAAAAGAGACTAACTATTGAATGCAAACTATTGAAATGCAAAGTGCTGGGAAACACATAATGATATGCAAGTAACCTAAGAAACATGGACAAACTATTACATAAATGAATGAAATTAAAGAGTGAACCTGTAAATGTGTTGAAGATTGGATTGGAGACTTCAAATGTTGTTGAATCTAAGATTTAGGCCTCCTGGGACACTTATGCCATTCTGGGTGACCTAGTCCCAAATCTGGAAAATTTCATTGAAGCCCGTTTCTACCAAAAGGGTATCCAGAAACACATAAATATCTAAAAAATAGGTTCAGTGGGACTAGGTCACCATTGTTGGTGACTTAGTCCTCTTCTAAATTTTTGGAAATCAAAGAGTGGAAATGGAGGCCCTTGATCTACACTTTCTGCTCTAGGTATTCAATCTCGAAAGTGAAGAATCTGGTTTGTGAGTGTCCTCCAAGCTTCAACTAGGGTTTCTCCAACTTTAAAGAGCTTGGAAAAGTTGGTGAAGAATCTTCCACCTTAGTTCTTTTCCAAATCTGCATACAAGACCTGCAAATCACATAAAGAGGGAAAACTTGGTTAATGTTAGGGAATAAGGGTTTGCCTTAGTTAAACCCCTTTTGAGTAATCAAACCAAAATAGAAAAATGATGTAATGAAGCATGAAACAATGAAGTGATGGATTTTACCTTGCCATGATGGTTGATCTTGAGTTGTAGCAATGGAGGATTCAGGCCTTGGAGTGGTTCTTGAGAGAGATGCCTTGGTGACTTAGAATACTCAAACCCTAGCTTGCTTGAGAAGAGTGATGAGTAGAGGAATGAGATAGGAGAAAATGAGACCTAGAAGAAGTGCAAAATGACAAAAAAAAACCTTATTTATACAAGTTATGCCCTAATTTCCTGAAAATAACACCATACAGGTTGACCTTAGGGTTTAGGAGATAAATCTCGAAATAATTATGTTTTAATTTTGATTTTTATGCCACATGGGACTAGGTCACCCAAGGTGGCGACCTAGTCCACCTGAGCATTTTTTATTGAATGTCGAGAATTAACATGTGGTTAATGATGTTTGTCAGGATTATCTCATGAAACACACTGAGGTAAGGCATGTATGTGCATTAAGGGGTCATTATAGCATAAGAAAGGGTTGATTTAGTGATGAAAAGCCTAGGAAAGTGTGAAAATGTATTGCAACACCTTACAACACTTTGGCAAAAGGCTTGGAGAGGGGTAAAAAGAGGTTCAAAATCCATAGGCTAGGGTCCAAATGAGTGAAAAGTGTCAAAGGCTACACTTTTTGGCAACACATTTAGTGCCCACTTTAGTGAGAGGATGAACTTTCTTCAAACTCACACTAAAGTAGCCCAATGGAGATGGTGAAGAATGAGAAGGTAGACAAGCCCCCAAGATTCAATATTCTAAGTCAAAATGACATCAAAGCAAAAGAACACATTCAAGGGTGAATAACATGTAGCAGAACAAGATACATGATCATGCAATGTCAAGAACTATAAGAGAAGAGAAGGGGAAAGGTGAAAATTTGGATCAAGTTTTGATCGTTTATCCAGCTAGTTATGGATCAGATCTAGGTTGTTTGTCCAAAAAGATGATGTGTACTCACTATGGGGCGACGAGATGTAATGAAATAAATTGCACAAGAAGAATATAATATGAAATATGTTGTAAATACTTGATAATAATATGCCACTTTGAGGGGGCAACCTCTTAATCCACTTTGAGGGGGATACCCCCAATAGTCTTCAATAAGAACACAATACTCAAGATGATGATCAAATAAGACTCACAACCTCCTATGTATACCTATTTATGCCTAGGATATCACCCAGGCCGGCCTAGATAGCCCTATATAAGTCTTAGACAAACCTAAACAACTAAATAACAATATACTAATGATAATATGATTTAATTAAGAGTTAAGATAGCCACAAGCCGACTATTAATAACCCTATACGCTATGGAAGTAAGGGCATAACATATCCCCCACCATTACAAAAGTGTTGTCCTCAACGTTGAACAATTGTGGTAGCTTCTTCATATAATATTCATCATCCCATGTGGTAACTTCAAATAGAAAATATTTCCTTATAATGAGGTAGCTTATAATTTTTTATGTCCCCAGCTTCTTCATGCGTGTTTGGAAAATTAACTTCTGCTCCAAGATGTGTCTTCACTTTACATCAAGCTCTTGACGGTGATGAATGTTTTATTCCTTTACTTGAACCTTTTGATGTTCCATAGATGAAGAGGTGAGGAATAGTACATGGTACCCTTGCATTGGTTGAATAGCTTGATTAGGAACTTCTTCTTCTTCTTCATTGTCTTTTTTTTTTCTTTTGTTTCTTCTTCTTCTTCTTCTTCTTCTTGGTTGCTTGAGACATTCTTTCTTGGTTCATTCATCAAGGTGCTTAACATGCTTCGTATGCCCGATATATCTCCTCTTAGCTCACACATATCCATCTTCATTGAGGAAATTTCTTCCTTGACCTTACTTATTTCCTCATTAGGATTAATATCCTCTATTGTTACCCCATCCTTATCAGGAGTCTTCCCTGGTGTGACAACATTCTTTTTGCCCCTTGTTGCAAGCCCTGACATGATGGGAGCCAATAATTTTGAAATAAATTACACAAATGAGATTTAAATTCTCTGAAATTTTTGTTGTAATGTACATGGGCCAAAATACCTCTCACCTAGAAAAATCTCCAAGAAATAAGGAAATTTGCAACCTTGAGAGTGATATTTGTGGAAAACCTAATTTTTCAATAACTCAATTATTTGTGATCCAATTTCTCCAAATTTTATACTATAGGATCTTGTAGTATGTCTCCAAAAACCCACTAAAAATCAGGCTCCAATTCAACAAGATTTGAGAGATATGCAAATTCCAAAAAAATTGTGTAGAAACCCTAATTCTGCAATAATTCGCTCAATTCTACTCCAATTCCTATAAAATCTGGAATGTAGCTTCTCTAATATGTTCTTCAAAAACCCTTTAAATTTTTTTAAAAAAATCACTAAAATTTAAATATATGCTCTTCCCAAAATCGCCTTCAATATTGAGAAAAAACCTTGCCTCTACGGTGCCAAGATCATGCTCTGATACCACTTTTAATGAAATAAATTGCACAAGAAGAATATAATATGAAATATGTTGTAAATAATTTATAATAGTATTCCACTTCAAGGGTTCAACCTCCTAATCCACTTCGAGGGGGATACCTCCAATAGTCTTCAATAAGAACACAATACTCAAGATGATGATCAAATAAGACTCACAACCTCCTATATATACATATTTATGCCTAGGATATCACCCAGGCTGACATAGATAGCCCTATATAAGACTTAGGCCAACCTAAAAAACTAAATAACAATATACTAATGATAATATGACTTAATTAAAAGTTAATATAGCCACAAGCTGACTGTTCATAACCCTATACGTTATGGAAGTAAGGGCATAACATGAGACTTCTTGGTTGTCTACTGGGTGAGAAGGCCCAAAAGGTGAGAAAAATACACACGATTGGTATGTACTCACACACACACAAAGGTGGATATGGGTAAATTCATGTTGTTTGGGCTTCTTGCTCAAACCATACCAAAGTTATACCTCTTGATAACTTTGATAAGGCACCACAAAAGAAAGTGATTTTGTAATGATAGTGTAAGGAATGTTCAAAGGGATTTTTGCTTAGTTCGTGTGATGTCTCATCTTAAGTAACATTATGTGTAATGTCTCCAAGAGAGGAAAATTTAAAATTGTCTCATCTTGTATCCAAGAGAGGAAGGACTCATCTTGTATGCAAGAGAGGAAAAATGCAAATATCTCATCCTAAGCAACATTGTACCTAAAGTTTCCAAGAGAGGGAATCACAAGAAAAATAAAATAGCACAATGAAATGTGAGTGGTGATGTATGCCCCCACTTTATAGGAATTATGAAACACCGTACTATGAGCAATTTTTTTAAAGTAGAGAAGAAGAGGAAGTAGAAAACATGAGAGCTTGTTTGGAAAGCCCTATGCCAAGTCATATGTTTCCAATAAGTTGCGTCATGAAAAGGAGTAGTATGTCACATGTGAGTCAACTTAAGACATACCGTCCACATCCCAAGCTTGCTCTTATATGTTTTTGAAAGGTTAACGGGTATTCAAAAGAGACAACAACAAGTGACATACGAGAGAAGAGGCTAACTAACCCCTTGCCCCCACTTAGTGCAAGACAAGAGTGAGCCGAAAGGATTGATGAAATGTAAGGTTGAGTGAAAATTGGTATTGGTTAGAGGAATGAGGTGCCCCCACATATGGGAGAGCACCAAGCTCCTTAAGATGTTGGATTTTACTACTCAAGGCCTTACATTCATTAGTGTGATGACTGTGAACTCGGTGGTAGGCACAAAAATAATGTTTGTTGTAACATTTATTTTGAGTTCTGGGAAGAAGAGAGATCAAGTGATCCTGGAGTAGTCTCAACAAGATACCTAATGATCAGGGATAGAAGGTGTTCCTTTGGTTTGCAACAAGGAAGGGTCTTGCTTAGTATAGGATGTCATACCTACGCAAGGCACCATAGATTGTGAGATTTTCTACACTCTCTTAGATGAGTGTGTAAAATCCAAATCAACAGTGTGTTGTGAGATGACATTGACATTAAGAAAAGAGTCCTTTGTGTGTTGTGTTATGTGCAAGGGATCACTTTTGAAGGTAGGGTTAGAAGGGTGAGTTGGGAGAGAGTTGGTGTGAGAGGAAGGCTTGATGATTTCGATTAAAGGACAATAACCAAGACCATGATTATTTTTCTATGTGTGAGATTCGATAGGGGTGTGGATACCTTGTTCATTAGCACCACAAAATTTTCCACTATAGCCAATTTGTTTCATGAGCTCATAACCTTTTCCATAGAGATTTTTCAGCACTTTTGGATCGGGTGAGGGTTCGGTATTTATCTAAAGTAGTTGAGGTGGATGGTTTCAAAGGATCGACTGAGACTTGTGTTGACAAGACCGTGTTTCCCTTTTCAGAGTCATTGTTGGTGATCTTGGATTCTCCCATTAAGGGAGGTGTGAATTCTAAGGAACCCCAATCATCATCTAGGGATGCATGTTGTACGGGTTCCACTTGGGTGGTTGGTGTTAAGGTGTTGAAGTGATTCTCTTTGGATTTTTCAATGTTTAAGTAACTATTAGGTTCAGGATCAACATCAAGTGTGTACACTTTGTTGTTGTAGATGTACTTCATCTTACAATGAAGAGTAGAAGGCACTCCATTCATAGCATGAATCCATGACCTGCCTAAGAGAAGATTGTATGAAAGTTCTTGAGGCATAATATGGATTTTTGTGTCCAATGTGGCCATTCCAACTGTGAGAGGTATAGTGACCACACCAAGTGGTTGCTTATTGACGTTGTTGAATCCTCTGATGGATAGAGAATCAAGTTTGATGTGGGATCAATCAATGGCAAGCCTATCCAAAAGGTGCACACTACACACATTAAGAGATTATTACGAAAGCTTCATTTTGTTTTTGCACATCCAAAGGAGGGAGCTCACTTTGGTGAAAAATAATATCAACATTAATTTCAAGTAAAAGCACAAAGTTGTGTCACACTTTCAGCCAACTTATCAACATAACTGCATTTAAGTATTTCTAACTAAAAATCAATTTTGGTCAAACATATGATTTAGTAAGATTCAGTTTAGCTAAGTTAGATACTTCCACAACTTTTTCAACTAAAATTGTTGGCTAAAAATATATGGAGTACCACTTTGTTTCGTATTGAGAGATTATTACGAAAGCTTCATTTTGTTTTTGCACACCCAAAGGAGGGAGCTCACTTTGGTGAAAAATAATATCAACATTAATTTCAGGTAAAAGCACAAAGTTGTGTCACACTTTCAGCCAACTTATCAACATAACTGAATTTAAGTATTTCTAACTAAAAATCAATTTTGGTCAAACATATGATCTAGTAAGATTCATTTTAGCTAAGTTAGATACTTCCACAACTTTTTCAATTAAAATTGTTGGCTAAAAATATATGGAGCACCACTTTGAGTCTAATTTACAAAAAAATAAAATTATTTGAAAAACTTGAAGTTTCAATAACTCCTACTAATGTAAATAACATTTTTTTAAAATATAGAAATACCCTTTTGTAGATCCATAAGTGTAGTTTTTAAAAATATTTCTATTTTAATAGTTTAATTATTATTTATATTTTATATTTTGTTTTTATTAAAATTAGGTTATCAACACAAAATATTAGGTTGATTACTGTGCCAAGGAAAAATACTAAAACTTATTAAAAAAATGAAAAAAATATAATGCACTAGATAAAAGAATTTATTTCAAGATGGTATAATTTTTTTTTATTTTAGATAAATATTTAATATGAAAGTTGACATCCCATGGAAACAACTATTTTTTGATTCACCACATTTTAATATTTATTTAAAAATAGATTTATCAAAATTGGAAAAAAATGCATCCATGCACTAAAGTTTCAAGTTATAAATAAACAAAAAAAAAATGAAAGAAAAAAAAAATTACTATGAAAAGTTTGACGTCTCATGCAACTTCATTTTTCAGCACATTTTGTCAGCAACTAAATTATAGTGTTAATTTATTAAAAAATAATTTAAAATAATTTTTTAGTTTTTTTTTAAAATACAAACATAAAATATACTAAAAAATACATATTTTACTAGTTTACATCATTTTAAAATTCAAAACATATATGCCACTTTTTAGTGATTCAAGTTTAAAATTTGGATTAGTGTTGGTTGTTTACTTTACAAAGTGTGACACAACTTTGTGTTTTTACCCTTTCATGAATAATAGCTGCTATGTCATTCAGTTGCACATTAGAAGGGATGGTAACTTGTTGTAAGGTTGCTTGCATCATGTTGTGGTAGTGAGGGGAGGCTTGAATGAGATCCCATAATGATATTTTAGCGAGAGTATTCCTTAGTTGGTCAACAAGGTCATACTCCCTAAGAAGTGAATTTAAGCGAGGGGCAATAGGTAAGATAGGAGGGGATAAAGGTAAGGGAGTGGAGGTTGGTTGATGTGATCACATATTGTTTCTAGTATAATGTGTGTGAGCAACGGTATTATGACTTGGTTGTTGCAACACATTATTCTTGGGTGGGTAGAGAATGAATTCAAGTTTAGGTTTGTTTGAAGGTGGGTAAAGGATGAGTTGAGGTTGGATAATATTAACATCCCCTAGGGAAGGAGAGTCTAACATAGGCTCCACATCTTCTTGTAAGGGCATAATATTATTATTGTTAATGATATCCTCCCTAGAAAGAGAGTTTTTAGGAGAACTACAAGCCTCATGTTCTTGACATTCAAGGATTGGTTCTTCTAAAAGGACTTTGTTACAAGCAAGGGAATGATCAATGATGGGATGAGGAGTAGAGGGGTCTATTTGATTATCTTGTTGTTCTAAGGTCTCATTCTCTTGTTCCATACTATCTACCCTAGTAAGAGAGCTTGGAAGAGGTTCATCACATGCTTCATCACAAAGGGGGGAAGCATCAAGAGAAGGACCACTATGGTTGTCAAATAGATTATCCCAAATGGTAGGAGCATTAGGAAAGGGAGGGTCAAGAGTCTCATGATGTTGAAGAGGTGCATCTTCTAACACCAACCTATCCTCTGGGCATCAAGGAGGGATATTAGAAGAAGGAAAAGTTTGATTGTTATGGTTAGGGAGACTAGGTAAGGAAATGTTTATAATTTTTTGTTGTTTAATGTTTGATAAAGGGGGATGAGGAGAGGGACAATCAGGACCCTCAAAGCTTGTATCTTTTGTCACCAAAATACCTTCGTCACTAATAGGAGAGGTAGAGGGAGAAGCACAAGTATGATTGCTATGATTGTCAGCACTGACATCCTCATCAAGGGGTAATGCAATGATAAGAATTTTGTCAATGGTTTGGTTATTAACATGTTCTTTAATGAATTCATTATTGTAATCTACATTGAACTCATAAGAAGGAATGTTGTATTTATGTAATCCATTTGAAACCAAATCAAAGCCACATCTTTTAAAAGAAAATATGGTATGAAGAGAAGGGAAAGAGAATGCAATGCAATGACTTAGAATAAAATGTTGAAATGCAATTTTTCAAATGGGAAACAATGTCATTTTTTTATTACACTATGCAACAATCTGAAAAAGAAATGTAGTATATATGCAAAATTAAACTAAGAAATGCATGAAATGAGCTAATTTAAGCTAGTTCTAATGAAATACATGTAATAGAAACACAACCAGTTGATACAGATAAGTAATGGCACAAAATAGAAGCCTAAAAATAGGGTTTTTCAGCTCTGTAAAAGGTAGTTTCAGAGGCCTAAAGGGACTAGGTCGCCCAGGGTGGCGATTTAGTCCTCCTAGTGATTTTTTTGAGATTTTGCAAAAAAAATTGATAGATTCAGGTAGTTTTTGTATTGTATGATGCAGACCTAAACTGCAAATACAAAATTTTAGAAATGATTAATGTTTTAAGATGCAAAAATGCAACCTAAATGCACTTTCAGTAATGCAAAAAGTTGAAACCCTAGAATGCAGGTTAAACAATGCAAAACACAATGTAATGAAAATCTAGGATGCTAAAGAGGTCCAAATTAGAGAAGAGGTTGTAGGAATGTCAGGTTCACCAAAATGAACCACCAAAAAATAAAGAAGGGAAAGAGGATTCCCCAATAGGCTCCTATGGTTTTTCACCTAAAAGTTGTTTGGTATAATACCTCTTTCACACTAATGTGGATTCTTGGTGAGTTCATTCAAAGGATTTGGGAGTTTGATGTGTGAGGTGTGTGTGATATGAAATGTACCTAAGTGTTGAGAAATGGGAAAAGAGACTAACTATTGAATGCAAACTATTAAAATGCAAAGTGCTGGAAAACACATAATGATATGCAAGTAACCTAAGAAACATGAACAAACTATTACAAAAATGAATGACACTAAAGGGGTGCACCTAGAAATGTGTTGAAGACTAGATTGGAGGCTGGAAATGCTGCTGAATCTAAGATTTAGGCCTACTGGAACACTTACACCATTATGGGCGGCCTAGTCCCAGATCTAGAAAATTTAATCGAAGCCCATTTTGACCAAAAGGGTATCCAAAAACATAGAAATATCTGAAAAATAGGTTCAGTGGGACTAGGTTTCCATTTTTGGAAACCTAGTCCTCTTCTGAATTTATGGAAATCAAAGAGTGAAAATGGAGGCCCTTGATTTGCACTTTCTGCTCTAGGTATTTTATCTCAAAAGTGAAGAATCTGGTTTGTGAGTGTCCTCCAAGCTTCAACTAGGGTTTCTCCAACCTTAGTTCTTTGCCAAATCTACATACAAGACCTACAAATCACACAAAGAGGGCAAACTTGTTGATTGTCAGGGATTAGGGGTTTGCCTTAGTCAAACCCCTTTTGAGTAATCAAACAAAAATAGAGAAATGATTATAATGAAGCATGAAACAATAGAGTGATGGAGTTTACCTTGCCATGATGGTTGATCTTGAGTTGCAACAATGGAGGATTCAACCCTTGGAGTGCTTCTTGAGAGAGATGCCTTGGTGACTTATGATACTCAAACCTTAGCTTGCTTGAGAAGAGTGATGAGTAGAGGAATGAGATAGGAGAAAATGAGGGAAAAAATCTTTATTTATACAAGCTATGCCCTAATTTCCCAAAAATAACACCATACAAGCCGACCTTAGGGTTTAGGAGACAAAATCCTAAAAGAATTATGTTTTAATTTTGATTTGTATGGGCCACATGGGACTAGGTCGCCCAAGGTGGTGACCTAGTCTACCTAGGAATTTTTGATTGAATGTCAGGAATTAACATGTGGTTAATGATGTTTGTCGGGATTCTCTCATGAAACACATTGAGGTAAGGCATGTATGTGCATTAAGGGGTAATTATAGCATAATAAAGGGTTGATTTAGTGACGACAAGCCTAAGAAAGTGTGAAAATGTATTGCAACACCTTACAACACTTTGGCACAAGGCTTGGAAAGGGGTAAAAGGAGGTCCAAAATCTATAGGCTAGGGTCCAAATGAGTGAAAAGTGTCAAATGCTACACTTTTTGGAAACACTACTACATCTAAAAGTACATAGGAATAAGAACTAGATACATAGATCACTCCAACGTGAACCTAAGGAAGAATTAGCACCAACAATAGAAACCCCCCTATAATACTGAAAAGGGATAGCCATGACAGAAACACTGAAACTATGTGAAACCAAGAAATGCATGTAGGAGAAACAAACTCTAAATAAAAAGGGTGTGCAAACTAAGGCACACACACATGAGGCAAGAATCAATGGGATTCACTACTATCGTGGAAGGGATACTCACTTTACAAAGGTGTGATGGCAAACCAAAGGAAAACATCAACCCACCCATGACACTTTATAGATCTTAGTGTGAATACCAACTTGGCACAAAGGATGTGGAAAATCCCCAAAAAGTATACACTAGAATGACACTTTATCTCAATATGTCTACAAAAGAGAATGTGCATGAAAAAGATGTCTATAATGCCAAAATAGGACAGAATACTAGAAATACTTGAAGAACATCTAAAAATGAGTCATCCCACACAAATGATAAGTTCCCAGGAGCTAAAATGTCCAAGTAATTCACCAATACAAAAACACAAAAACCTGAATAAAATGTACCTAGAGAGCAATCTGAAAAAAGTGCATGGATGAAATTGTAGAGCTCTGATACTAGGTTAGAATTGTGAAAAATCACAAAACCATGAGCCACGGGATCAAAAAACAAACAAATACACCTTCCACGCAAGAGATCTACAAATGATACGTGCAATATTCTTCAACAAGAAAAAGCTATAGAAGCAAGATACTATCAAAAAGATATGAAAGCTCGAGTTAATAATTACAATGAGGGTTGAGTGCTATATAGGAGAAAAATCCTAAAAGCATAAAAGAACTCCTAAGTTTAACTAAAAGTGCATGAGAATAATTAGACTAATAATTAATTAAACATTAATTATTAGCTAATGCATGATTACTCTAGCAAAACATACATACTGAAAACACGAAGCATACACAACAAAAACGCATGACATAACATATATGAGACAAAAAATGAACAAAACCACGATGCAAACACAATACAAACACAAAGAAGACACAAAAAAACACAAGGTTAGCACTAAAGGGATTCGAGTTAGTGAGGCAAAGAGACCTTAGTTTTAAATTATCTCAAATACCAAACATCATCCATCGAATAAAGGAATAATCCCACGAGGACTAGCAAGTTACATTATGCCACACCACTCATGAGCTACATGGATCTATTGGCTAGCAAGCTATGTTATGCTAAGTTTCCATGTAATATGATGGGTTCCACAAGGTCTAGAAAGTTGTGTTATGCTAAACACTCATGAAACACATAGCTCTAATATCAAGCAAGGTGTGCTATGCTTGGAAACCATATTAAAAGGGGTGTCCATGAATCAAATAGTTGTGTTATGTTGAATACATAAACCAATTTTACCAAGGTCTCATCTAAGAAGGTGCATAAACTCACCTAAGAAGGTGCAAAGACTCATCTAATGAGGCGCATACATACCAAACTCACCTAATAAGGTGCAAAAAATTTCCTAAGACGGCGCAAAGACTCGCCTAAGGAGGTATAAAGACTCACCTAAGAAGGTGCATAAATGCTAAAATCAACTAAGAAGGTGCAAAATATTGCAAAGAATTGCCTAAGGAGGCACATAAACATCAAAGAAAATGAAACAAGACAAGGCCAAAAACCTCAAGGGGTGTTAGAAATAACACCACCAAAAAAGGTGCTTTACAAAGACAACAAAGGGACATTGCTCAATGCATGAAGGGTTACACCTTAGGGAATATCACACATGAAATCACCACCAAGAGAGAACAAGTCATGGAACAAAAACTCACACCTTAGGGAATACTAGCCATAACATTACTACCAAGGGGAACGTCATATGCCATAAAATATCACACCGTTAGAGGATATCAAGCCCAATATCAACACAAAGGAAACACTAACATAAATGAGTGTAGAATAAGGAGAAATCAAGGTTAAGGTCATAAAGCATCAAAATTAAAACCCTAAAGCCCTAAACCAACAATGAAGCACAATCCAACATGGAAACATAAAACATAAAGCAATATTACCTATGCCATGGTTGATTCACCTCCATTGTCCTTCTCCATTTTGCTCGATGTGAATGATTGCCCTCATATTTGAGTATGCAATAATAGCCTAATGACAGTGATAACAAAAATATTAAATATTGTAGTTGTCTCCTTTGATAGCAATAGTCTAGATAGCATGAACTAGGTTGGTTGAAATGACAATGATAGGTCTCTTTTATACAAAACCAAATTTGGATGAAGGGCTAGGGTTAAAAGCCAATAAGACATGACAATCGATGGCCAAGATTGAAATATGTAGTATGAAATAGGGTTAGGGCTAAATTAGGGCAAAGATATGACTTGGTTAAGGATGGACTTGAGATTAAATTATAAAATAATTCAATCAAGGGTGGAAATTAAATGAGATGTGAAGAGATAAGAATGGCATGGATAAAGAGGTCGACACAAAAAAAGAGGTTGTTGGAGGAAATTAAATAATTATAAAATTATTTAATTTAGGAGGGAAAGTCAATAATTAAATAAAAATGATTATTTAATTATAGAAGAAAGGGAAAAGGTTTGAATTTTAAATTAGACAATGATTAAATTCAAAAGGTGGAAGAAAAAGATAAATATTAAATAATTAAAATAATTATTTAATAGTGAAGGGAAAGGTGGAAAATAATTAAATAAATAGAATCTATTTAATTATGGAAGAAAAAGCTAATGAATAATTGAACAATTAATAGTACTTATGTAATTATAGACAAAAAATAGGAACATGAATAATTAAATAAATAGGAATTTATTTAATTATAGGGAAAAAAGATTAATTAGTGATGTAATTAAATAAATATAATTTATCTAATTAATCAAGTCTAGGAATAAGGAGAGAATCAATTAATTAAATAATTAAAAATTATTTAATTAACAGGAGAATATGACCTTAGGGGATAATTAAATAATTAAAATTAAAATTATTTATTATGCAAGGAGGAGGAAGGATTAGTGTGAAAAATGGCGTTCACAAGCTTAGGACATTTTTCAGTGTCTACATTTTCCCCCTCTTTGATACAATATAGTTTATCACATTGCGTCAAAGAAATTTAGTTCAAAAATATGCCCTAGTGTGCTGACAGGAAAATGGGGTAGACCTATGCCTCCTCGGAAATTTTGTCAATTTTCAAAGAGTTTCGAAAAAATTTGAAAAATTATTCCAATAAGCAAATCTCATAGTGGATGAATGAAGAGAAATTTTAGCAAGAGGAAAATGTTAGCACGAAGTTAGTGGAGACAAAGAGAGATTGTATTTTACTTGATAGATGCTAGGCTTTTCATTTTTATCATCATTGGGCGTTAAATTATGACAAATGGAAAATAAACACCATAGTATGACATAGACCAAGGTGTGCAAAGTTATCCACTTGCAAAATAGACACTCAACAGACAAGGAATTCCATGACTCATACTAGGAACAAAGGTGCCCCAGTTTTTTTTCCAAAATAATCCACAAAAACAATCAAAATAAAAGTAGGGTCATGAGACATCATCGCTTCTCTAATTCCTTCTTGGGACATCCTCGAGGTGGCTAGTAATGTGACTAAAAAACAAATCAAAAAGATAAAACAAATTACACCAACAAAGATAACAACCATTTAGATCTTTTTCCAGTGATTGTTTCTTGATAAGATTGATGAGATTAATTGATTGATCGATCGATTGACAATGTGGAATTTTAGGAGAAGAAACATGTTGTATAAGACGTCAAGTCTAGTTTTGATCATGTACCCACTCGTATAAGGAAAATGATGGAATTGATATATGACAATGTATGGTTTCAAGAAGGATACATCCTGTATAAGACCATTAAGTGACAATTTTGATGTTTGATGTTGATTGATGTTTGACTAATTAGGTAATTGACCAATTTGGTTTGAAGAATTATTGGATAGTTTGTCTATTTGATTTGTGATTTGTGTTGAGGTTTTGATGACTATGTGTGTCTGATCAAAGTGTTTGATTTATTATGTTATGGAGAGTGATTGACTCGACAAACCCTAAGGGACTGACCTAGGGCCTTGAGGGCTCATCAAAGATGGCCTTGCCTACGTAACAATGCGTAGAGACCTCATTGTTCAACATGACTTGACCTTGTTTTATTGATTAAGGATTGACACATTGATTGAATTTATTCGAAAAACCCTAAAGGACTGACCTAGTGCCTTGAAGGCCTACTGGCCTATGTTATACATGCAGAAGCAACATAGTTTGACTAGAATTTGACTAACGTAACAAACTCTAACTCTATTTTTGGGATTTCTGAGGGTTATTTGGATGTTTATGGATTTTGACATGTTTTGATTTTTTTGGTCTTTTGACATGTGTTTTTTTGGAGTTTGGGAAAAAAAAATCTTTTAGGAATTTTGATTTTTTTGTCTTTTTGACATGTTTTCTGATTTTTTGGCTTTTTGATATAATGACCTCCAATACCAAGTCTAGGATCCATTGAAGACAAAATTCAAGGATTTCCCCTAGTCATGTATAGGACCAACTTATTAGGGATAAAATTAGATAAGCTTTATTGTGAATGGATATGGAAGGCAAAAAGACTTGAAATGTCAACTATGAGAAGGATGACAAAGATTTATCATGGGTTGGTGCAAGAATGGGATTTTGCTATGGATGATACACTGTGAGGACTATGAAAAATGCATTTGAAAGATACCCACAATGAAGCAAGCATGCATGCACAAGGATCCAAGGACAAACATGATCTTGCCCCTAGCCAAGATGAAAACCAATTGATAGGTGTTGGTGATGATGATGACGATGTTGTTTGACATGGGAAGGACACATCCCGAAACAATGTGAAGATTGGGAAATACATATCCCTATGATTATAATGTGACTAAAGGATCAAGGTTTGCAACAAGCTAGAAACAAAGCCAAGGAATTTTTTGGAAAATGTGTTAGGTTGCATAACAAGATTGTATGGATTAGGCTTATTTCATTTGGAATGCTTTCTTTTCAATATTGAATGGGATGATGGAGGGATTTTGGATAAGTGGATTGGAGTCCTTAGACCACTAACAAGGGAAAACCAAGTCCAACAGTAGGTATGAAAGGATAATGGGTAGCTTTGGTAAAAGATAGGAGACATGAGAATTATTGGATGGTAGAATTAGCATATGATCTCCAAGGACTATGTTGCATAGGAATAATTTGTTTTCTCTAATGTATGGATTGGATAATGCTATGAAGGATATGACATGATATTTCATGGATAGTGTATGACCAAAGGATAAACATGTCCAGAGTTTTTCCAAAGCATGATTTATGTTTGTAGCCTAGTCCTTATCAAGATCAAGGTAGGTGGGAAAATGGATGAGAATGATATGAATTAAATGGATAGATGGAAATGTCATGAGAAAGCATGGGAGATGAGACAACTTGCCCCCAAGTGTAATGGTCCACATAGATAATTATTCTTACACATGATGCCTATTTGTCAAGTTTTCATCATGGTACTTATCTAAAGTGCCATAAAAGTGGTTTTCACAATTGGACAAAAAAATTCTCTTTTCTTTTTTTTTTCTTTTTCCTTTTTTTTTGATTTTTTTATCACACAAGATGCCTGTTTGCTATGTTTTCATCACGGTTACATTTTTTTATATATTTTATATGGACTTTATAGTTTGGATAATCATTGATTGTTCAAAATCCTTTGATGGTGTTGATGTAGATGTTGATGTCATGATATGCCAATAGTGACCTTTATGAAGTAGTTGTCTTGTCAGGATCATAGCACTTGCATACAATCGATTGATGTCATCATGATCCTTTTTGATAGTACTAGGCTTGGTTTTATCAAAATATGCACATCGTGATAGAGTTTCATGGGAGTCCTTATGATAAAGAGTTGTTGCCAAGATGCGATGGATTTGTGAAGTAGGATTTTTGGAATGTAGACAAGATTTTGGATTATGATGGATGATAGTAGATGCAAAAGGATTATTTAGACATTTGGATGTAGAAATTTTTATTTTCCAAACTTGGGATGGTAGATGATGGAGTTTGAAATTTTGATTGGGATAGCATTTGGAACCATCACTTTTATATGCCTTGTGTGATGACCATTTTGAAGGAGGTGGACAATTTTTATATATGGGAGACCTATTTTCTTGTGGCTCCAAATTTTGATTGGATATTGGAATTGAAATATTTTCTTTACTTGATCCATTTTTCTTTGGAATCCATTTTTTCATTTGTCCACTTAGAATTTTGTGTTTAATGGCTTTTGATATTTGATTTCGGGTTTTAGACTTGTAAGGCTTTTGTTTTTGTTGGTTCAAATTGATGGGTTTAATTAAATTATGTAATGATTGTTTGTGGTATTTTCCACAACTACCAAGTGGGAGGGGTCGAATTTAGTGCCATCAGAAGGCTGGCGACATAGCCTTGGTTGGCGTGGGGAGGCTAGTGAGTTGGTGGTGCAGGAGCACCTTGTCCTCAAAATACATTCAAACGGCTTGTTTTTGCAAAATTTCAATTTTTAATTGTAAAAGGTCTTGGGTGGTCATATTCAATGTATTTAAAGTCTTTAAGAGGTCTTTAGGAGGTCAAAAGGTGGAAAAAGAAAAAATTGCAAAAATTATCAAAATGATGAAAATGCAAAAAAACAAGAATATGAAGAGTCAAGTAGGAAAATGGAAAGTTTATTTCGATTCGGGAAGATGAAAATATTTAAAAAAGTAATTATATCTAATTTTTCATGAAGAGGGGAAATTTGAATAAGAATAAAATCATTTAGAAACCCCTTTGCATGTTTTAACTTTGTAATTTATGTATTTCAGACTGGTAAAACATTTTTTTAGGTTGTTGTATGGATTTTATGGACTTTATTTTGTGTGTTCAGTCATTTTGATTTATGCACCTATGATTCTACTTCATTTTTATTTTTTGTCTCATCGAGTTTCATTGAGTTTTGAGTGTTTTATGGCCATTTTACTTAAGACAGGTTTGCAGATTTGGGCCCTTAGGTCAACGTAGCAGCAAGTTTTTGAGGGATATGTTCCAAAGTAACCCAACCTGCATGTGATATATGTTATAGAAGGGCCAAATGGGTATCCAAAACAGGTTTTAGATCATGGATTAGATTTATTATCTGAAATTTGTGTCAAAAATACTTAATTTGCTGCTCTCATAAAGGCATAGTGGAAGATTATGAGAAAAATAATTTGTTTGAAGTGTTAGAGTTTTGGTCTTGAAACATTAATTGTATTGTGTTAGTTTGGATTCCTCTTAGTATTGCATCAGTTGGGTGATGGTGGTAGTTTAATGCAGGAGGGTGTCAAAGGTCCTTTATTGGACGACCGTTCAACCTCATAACTAGGATAGCTTGCCAAAGGACGAAATGCTATGGGAAGTGGAGTTGAGGGGAAGTGGATGTTTGTTCAAGGTTAAATGGTTGTTTGGATGTATTGGATTTCCATTTTATAAGATGGAATTGATAGAGTCCCCCATTCATTTGTCGTCTGGTAGGAACATGTGGGTGTTCTACGACAGGATTTGCTAGGGGCATCTGAAGTCAATGTTTAAAGTGTGGGATGAGTTGGTCTTAGATGCGACATAAGTTCTATTGGGAGAGGAGTTTATGTGTGCGTCTAAATGGTGGCAGACGAATGTCAAAATAGCGGCTCGGTTCCTTGCTGCACTTCTTGACTTGGAAGTGCCAAGGACTATGGTGATGTTAATAGCGAGGAAATTGATTTGGGAAAACCTTTTGGAGGGAGCCATGGATGTCATGATAGTTGTAATCCTAGGTGTGGGGGTTTTATGTTCATGAGACTTTCAGTGTGCTCTAGTTTAAGGGGAGAGAGTAGAATTATACCCCTTCATTATGGACATTGTTGGCGAGGAACTTCGATGTCATCGAGAGTGGGCAAGGTGTGGTCTGATCTTTCTTAAACATTACCTCTTTCTAGAGCCATTAGGCAGGGTGGACTGGCGATGCCTCTTTTGTGATTTTTTGATAGCGAATGAAGTGTTATGGGTAGATTGAATTTCTAGTTTTTTGCTTCATGGCTAATGTGAAATTATCTTTTTTGGTTGTCTGTTTGTGGAGTGGTGCAGTGTTAGGGTAAGAAATAGGTGTTGGGCTGGTCTTTCTAGTGCAGGGGTTATTGGGTTTATTGGGTCCTTGATACTACATGCTTTGAAATATTCTATTTGTGATGGGGTATTTTTTACTTTAAAAGCAAGATGCGAACCCATCATTGTGTATGTGGAAACCATTACTCAAAATTTTCTCATTTCCAAGAAAGCTTGCTCTGATGTAAAGGTAGATGATCCTAATTGTTAAGATATCTTAGATCCATTGATATGCGGGATATATTTTTGATTGATATCTTTGGTTTGATTTTGTGGAATATTGATGGTTCTTCAAAAGATATCGATGCTTCCAAGTCGATGTAGAAACCTTCTTTATGGTCATCACCATAAAGTCCTATGAATTCGGCTATAGCTTGATCATTTGCAAATATGTCTAGAGTAGGAGACTCTTGTTCTAGAGGAAGATTATCTATGTATCTCGTAGAAACAATTGTCTCGTCTACAAAGGTGGGGGTGGTCGAAATTTGGATGTCATGGAAAGGACTAATATCTTGATCTAAGATTGGATTATCATGGATATTATGGTCACCTAGAGGGGTTTTTTGGATAACTTGATCTTGATTTGTCTTAGAGTTTATTTCATTATGCTTTGGACCATGCTCTTGACATATATCCAAAGGTTTACGCAATGGAATTTAATTTTGGGCAATGATAGGATTTTCATTAATGGATTTAAGATTTTGATATGACAATATCATTTAGTTTCGATAGCAAGATCATTTTTGGGATTGGTAGAAAATGAAGGGCATGATGGTGAAAAATGGTTGGATGGTGTAGGACTAGAAATGTGATTGGATTGCCTATATTTCTCTTCACATTTCAGTTTAGCATGCTCTCTTATGTAGCTTATGAGATCATCCGCAAATGTGCTTTTCTTTGGTGGATTTGTGGGTTGGGATGGAGTGGATTGGAATGGATTAGTGGATGATGGATTAGGATAGGATGTGGAGGCTTGGAATGGATTAGTGAATGATGGATTAAGATAGGATGAGGAGGCTTGAAATGAATTAGTGGAAGGTTGGTTTCCCTTGTCAAGGTTAGGAAAAGGATGACTAATGGATGTTTGCTGGGTATTAATGGTATGGATCATGTTAGTCAACTCTTGATAGTGAGGATGGATGGATGGAGGAATAGAGCTTATGGATTGTTGGTAAGATGGGTAGATGGATGGCTGAATTGAGACTATGGGTGATTGGTATGGAGGATTGATGAATTATCTATTGAAGTCTATGGCTTGTTGGTATTGACCATTGTAGAGTAATTGGTATTCAATTTGACTATGAAGCATATCAAGGTAAATTGAAGACATGGTAGTGAGTTCGAATTATGATGGATAATGGGATGGTTCAGATGGATAAGGAAACTTAGTGAGGACCCTATAAGACTTGTGACCTTTGGATGACAATTCAAGGATACTATGCTATATTTTTAGGGTTTTTCAAATATAAGGAATTCCAAATTTTGATGCACCTATGACCAAGATTAAGGTATAAAGTGACAATAGATGAAATTGAGATGTGATAATGTCACTATGATCCAAAATCTATGGTAGGACTAAGACTAAAGTATGTAAATGCCATATCTTCTTTTTTGTATGACTCAATCAATAAAACGATAAAGTTAAAACATAAGAGAAAAATTGAAAATATGTTTTAAATACTCTATTTTTAATGCATAAAAATAATTATAAAAGTGTGATACCCATATAAATATATAAAAGATTTAGTTTTAAATTAAATATAAAAGAAATATTGAGAATAATTATTTTAAGCTATTAAATTGGAATGAAATTCAAAATTTACATGCTTATAATTTACATGAAACATATTTATTTTCACAAGGGTAATGTAGACAAGTGTTCAAACACATTAACTTGCAAGGTGTTATATTGCATGAAAGCAATACCTTTAATTGCATGTCAAATACTACAGATGGCAGGTACGAGTTTCTTTGTTTATTCTACTTGCATGAAATCATTTTAGAAGGAGATTATGTATTTTTTTTAAAATTGCACGACAGGATTTTTGGTACAAAAAGTCAGGAAACAAGGGGGTCAACTAGAAGGAAGGAGACTTGCTTTTTTATCGATTTGGAGCAGCAATTTGAGGTAGGGTCATGCTCTATTAAGAATGTTTCTAGATTTTGCATTGATGTTTCCCTCATTCCATTATACAACTATGTTTTTCTGAGATGATCTGGTTTTCTTGTAAGAAGAGAGGAACTTTATCTTATATGTTTATCGCTACACATGGGTCTATGTGCATGCTTGGTGTTTGGCTTGCTGTATTGACATCGAGCCATCTTCCTCTCTAGAAGAATATTCCATGTCTCAATTTAGGTATAAAATCCATATCCGCCCTACCCGACTTTCTCTGGTTCTTTCCCATTCAAATGTAGCAGGGTCATGGAGACCCTTGCATGTTAATGCTAGGGTGAAGGGTGGTCGACTGTGATACTCAACCCCATAATTTTGTCTTTGTGTCTCGGCTTGGTCGAGAACCCCATTTGTGTCTTTATATTGATTCTATTTGTATGTGTTAGGGGCACGTTCAATCTGGTTATGATCGAACTCTTCCTTGTGCTTGAGCATTGTATGGAAATGCTCATAATATCTGGCTTATATCGTTTCTCTAATGACACGATGGGGATTATGTCTGTGAACCAAGCTTATCATAGTAGGTTGAAAGGATTGACACAATCGTTCCTTTTCACCATTTCCATCTAAGTGAGGCCACTGTGAAAAATCTATTGTAGTTACTGATTATTAATCTCCTATCTATAAAGATTATTTGACTGCCAAAAATTAATTCATAGCAAATACTGAAAAATAATACAACTGCAACTTCACAAATAAAACTCACAGGAATGGAGAAGAAAACATGCAAACTAATAAACACAATGTTTTTGGACAAATTGTCCCTGGAAAAACCCCGGAGGGAAAACCAATACTGCAGATGAGGAATTATATTAATCTTCAGCAAATCAAGAGATACAAAAGAAACTGCTTGCCTCTCACTGACAAAGCTCCGGCAATATTCTTTACCGAAAATTCTTCTCTCAATTTCTCCTGCTGAAATTCCACTGCTACTGCCTCCAATGCTATCATTGTGTCCTTGCTATCACTGCAAGACTATTTGCTATCACTGCAAATATTTCTCCAACTTGTGTCTATCAGTCTGTGTTCTCCAAATGCCCAATGACCCCCTTTTAAACTATTCTCATTGGAAAACCAATGGCCAAGATTTAATCTCGATCAATGGCTAAGATTAATTAGACTCTAACAAACCCTAACTAACTAGTTTCTAGAGGAATCAATTATTTAATTAAATAATTAAATATCTAGACCTAACTAACTTCTATCTAGAAGTCTCAAGAATTAAATACTAATTCTTGGAATTGGAGAAACAACTATCCGAGCTACAATATTAAATTAACACTCCCTCTTAGCGAGGAAGGTGTTCTGCATAACACCCAACATATCTCTGAAGAAGATGAATTTCACCTTCCCCAAAGCCTTTGTCATAATGTCTGCTACCTGCTGATCTGTAGGTATATACTGTAGCTGAATAATCCCCCATTGTACACAATCCCTGATGAAATGATACCTGATGTCTATATGCTTAGACCTATCATGAAACACCGGATTCTCAGACAACTTGATGCAACTCTGATTGTCACAGTGTATCACTGTAGTCTCAACCCTCTGACCTAACAAGGCTACCAACAACTTTCGAAGCCATATCACCTCACATGTCACCATGCTTGCTGCTATGTATTCTGCCTTTGCAGAACTCAGGGCCACAGACTTCTGCTTCCTGCTGTACCAAGAGACAACTCCTGATCCCAAGCTAAAGCAACACCCTGAAGTGCTTTTCCTGTCCATTTAACTGCCTGCCCAATCTGCGTCAGTATAGCCTATCAACTTGATACCATCACCTCGAGTATATTTGATCCCATACTCGATTGTATCACGCAAATACCGCAACACATGCTTTGCCGCTATCCAATGCATTCTCTTCGGCTCAACCATGAACTGACTAAGAGAATTTACTGCAAAGGATATATCTGATCCAGTGTTGACCAAATACATGAGAGACCCAATCAACTGCTTGTATAAGGTGGGGTCTACATCGTTCTCCCTAGATGAGTCTACCTTCTTCCAATTCGTGATCATAGGAGTAGACATGGCTCTGCAATCCTCCATCTCGAACCTCCTCAAGATTTCAATGCAGTATTTCCCTTGACCAAGGAAAATCACACCATCTGTTTGCCATACCTCCATGCCTAGAAAGTAGTGCATAAGCCCCAAATCCTTCATCTCGAACTCTGCTGCAAGGTCCCTCTTGCACTCCTCTATGAGCCCCAGTGAACCTGTTAAAAAAAAGTCGTCCACATATAGAACAAGAATGAGAATCTGACCTCCAACTACCAAGTAGTAGAGATTAGCATCCGCCTCACTCTTCACAAAGCCCAATCCCTGCAAGTATTCATCAATGCGCTCATACCACGCCCTGGGAGCTTGCTTGAGTCTATACAAAGCTCTCTTCAATCTGCACACATGGGTTTCACTACTGTGTGCTACAAAGCCCTCTGGTTGTTCTATGTATACTTCCTCTTTCAATTCACCATTAAGAAACGCTGTCTTGACATCCATTTGATGGATCTACCATCCCATATGTGCTGCAAGAGATATTACAGCTCGTATAGAAGTATACCTGGCCACTGGAGCGAATGTCTCCTCATAGTCTATTCCTTCCTTCTAAGAGAAACCCTTGGCCACAAACCTTGCCTTATATTTCTCGATGCTACCATCTACACCATGCTTGATCTTATAGATCCAGCGAGATCCAACCACTGCCCTATCTGTCGGTCTAGGCACAACCTCCCACACATCGTTCTGCACTATTGAGGTATATTCCTCAACCATTGCATCTCGCCACACTTGCTGTTGTGTGGCCTCCTGATAACTGGAAGGCTCACTATCTACCAACTGACTAACTAAAGCCATATAGTCATTATACCTAGCTGGTTGTCTCCGCTGCCTACTACTCATCCTAGGAGCTCCCACAAACTCCTGAGTATCCTGTTGGTTACTGCTACCAACTATAGAGGATGAAATATCAACCCCCATGTGTTCCTGATGCATCTCTTGGATCTGTTGCATCTATTGCTCCATACTCTGCAAACTCTCAGCACCTGAGCTTGTGCTTGTACTAGTCACTGTACTCGAGCTTCGCTGTCCTTGATCTGATTGCTCAATCCTTGGAGCTTTTGTTGGCTGCTCACTCTGATCATCTACTAGCAAATCTCTGGACCTTCTAAATGCCTTGTCCTCCATGAACTTGATATCACGCCTAACTATAATCCTCCTGGCCCCTGGAATAAATATCCGATATGCCTTTGAGGTCTCGCTATACCCCACAAAGTACCCTCTCTCTGCAGTCTAATGTAACTTGGAACGTGTAGCACCTGGAATGTGACAATATGCCAAACTCCCAAATATCTTGAAGTGGCTGACATCTAGCTTCTTCCCTGAGAACGCCTCCTCTGGTGTCATCTTGCCCAATACCTTATGTGGAACCCTGTTTTGTATGTATACTGCTGTACTGCATGCCTCTGCCCATAAGTAACGTGGCATATCCTGGTCATACAACATAGCCCTTGCTGCCTCTAATATAGACCGATTCTTCCTTTCAGCAACTCCATTCTGTTGTGGGTTGTAAGGAACAGTCCACTCTCTCTTGATTCCTTCCCTGGTACAAAACTCCTAGAACTCTTTCCCTTTGTACTCGCCTCCATTGTCTGACCGAAGAAACTTTATCTTCCTGCCTGTTGAATTCTCCACAAGAGCTTTGAACTCTTGGAAACAACTGAAAACCTCATCCTTGGTCTTCAAGAAGTATATCCAAGTCTTCCTGGAGAAATCATCAATAAAAGTAACAAAGTACTCGTATCCTCTGAGAGACTTTGTCGACATTGGTCCACATATATCTAAATGTACTAGATCAAGAACACCCTTGGATCTGGTGTCACTCCTTGGAAAAGTTGTTTTCATGAACTTCCCCAACACACATCCCTTACATACATCATCATGCTCCGTGCTCACCTCTGGAACACCTGTCACTATCTCACGAAGCAATTTGAGTGCTCCATGATGTATATGGCCCATCCTCCTATGCCATAGCTCTCCTTGATCTCTAGAATTTTCATTGCTCATCAGTGCCTTATGAGTATCAAACTGCAACCTGTAAAGTCGGCCGCTCCTAACTCCAATAGCTATGGGTGATTTCCAATCCTTGTGCTTGATTAACACATTTGCCCCTCTAAAGAGTACATTGTAGCCTTTATCCTGAAGGACAGATATGGAAATAAGATTCATACCCAAGCCTGACACATGCAACACATCATGAATGGGAATCGGCTTGCCATTCTCCCTCTGAAATAGAACAGTCCCTTTTCCAACTGGATTTAGTTTGGACATGTTCCCCATAGAAATCTGGATTCTGATGTCCTCCTCCTTATAACTAGAGAAGTATTCTCTAATTCCTATCATATGAAATGACGCCCCACTGTCTATATATCAAACACCTTGTGAGGTTGAGCTAACCATACAAGCTATGAGTGCAAACTCATCTTCCATTCTACTAGAGAGCTCATCTGCACTTGCTGAAGTTGCCGTCTACTTCTTGCCTTTCTTATTTTGTGGGAAATTGCTCACATAGTGGCCAAACTCGTGACAGCCGTAGCACTTGACTTTAGACAAGTCCTTCTTCTTCTCGCCTTTGGGATTTGATCCTTTGCTAGACCCCTTCTTTGCTTTACCTTTTCCTGTTAGGGCAACGTTTTCCTATTCTGCCTCACTTTTCTGACTCTTACTGCTGGCACCATTGACAAGGCTTAGTCTAAGCTCCTCCTGAGTGAAGTCACTCCATAGTCGATCCCAACTTGGTAAGGTCTCTTATCCATTAATAACTTGAACAAAGACATCCCACTGCTTAGTAAACCCATTTAGGGCTATCCGTACTAGCTCGTCATCATCTGGTTTATCTCCAACGGCTGCCAACTCATCCTTGACAAGTCTAAGTCTGGTGAGGTAACTTGTAACGTCCTCTCCCTTGTTCATCCTGGTGTTCCTCAACTTTTCTCTGAGAATCAACTTCCTGTTAGTGGTAGCATTCTGGTATAGATTCAAAATGACGTCCCACATCATCTTCGTTGTATCCAACTCTGCGATATGTGGAACAATATGATCCTTAACACCATCAAGAATCAACCTCCTTGCCTTGGCATCTTCCTTCTTATATGCTAAGAACTGTGTTGGATCTGTAGGTACAGCTACAACACTGGTAACATATTCCTTGATACCATTCTCTTCCAGCAATAAAGAAATTCTGGCTTTCCAGACACCAAAATTTGAGGCTCCATCCAATCTATCCTGATCTCTTAAACCTGCTGAGGCCATCTCAAACAAAAAGTAGTAATAACAAAAATAATAATACTGAAGAGGTAGAACTGGGTTTTATAAACCCTCTATTTTCCTTTTCTTCCTGTGCCTGTGCTAAGCTCTTTCTGCCCTTAAATCTACTTTGATACCATGTGAAAAATCTATTGCAGTTACTGATTATTAATCTCCTATCTATAAAGATTATTTGACTGCCGAAAATTAATTCACAGCAAATACTGAAAAATAATACAACTGCAACTTCACAAATAAAACCCACAGGAATAGAGAAGAAAACATGCAAACTAATAAACACAATATTTTTGGACAAATTGTCCCTGGAAAAACCCCGGAGGGAAAACCAGTATTGCAGATAAGGAATTATATTAATCTTCAGCAAATAAAGAGATACAAAAGAAACTGCTTGCATCTCACTGACAAAGCTCCGGCAATATTCTTCATCGAAAATTCTTCTCTCAATTTCTCCTGCTGAAATTCCACTGCTGCTGCCTCCAACGCTATCACTGCGTCCTTGCTATCACTGCAATACTATTTGCTATCACTGCAAATATTTTTCCAACTTGTGTCTATCAGTCTGTGTTCTCCAAATGCCCAATGACCCCCTTTTAAACTATTCTCATTGGAAAACCAATGGCCAAGATTTAATCTCAATCAATGGCTAAGATTAATTAGACTCTAACAAACCCTAACTAACTGGTTTCTAGAAGTCTCTAGAGGAATCAATTATTTAATTAAATAATTAAATATCTAGACCTAACTAACTTCTATCTAGAAGTCTCAAGAATTAAATACTAATTCTTGGAATTGGAGAAACAACTGTCCGAGCTACAATATTAAATTAATAGCCACAAGGGTCGAGTGATACTTAAGAATCAAGCTCATGTCATTGAGTCAGCTTCTGACCCGAGCTTCCTTTTGCTTCCATAGTGCATGCAATGCATGGTTCGGTTGAATGAACCAAGAAGGACAACGTCATTCCATTTTATATGAGAATTTAATATTGCTCCAAGTTATATGAAGGTTGGTTTAGTTCAAACTATTTGAAGGTTTGGCTCATAGAGCGCTATTTTTAAAAGAGTGATATCCATTGGGATTATTGTGAGTGCCTTAGCAGTTTGGTTGATGCTATTCCATTGACTCGTTATCTATTGCTTTTTTTAATCAAATGTTGTTTATAATATGAAATGTATATGTATATATATTTATAGATACTCTTACAGTTGAACGTCATAATTGAATGTGATGCAACAATGTTGAGCGACCATAGTTTTGTGCTCACATCTCTATTCCATCAAAGTCTCATAAACTATACCTTAGTTTCTTTATATATTAAATATTGAAAGCCTTAAATATGTAAAGGTCGAACGATAGCATGTGCGTCAATTTGGTTGGTCGCATGCATATCATTCCAATTAGTAATTGAAGTTAAAGAGAAACAATTGATTAGAATAGAATGGTGATCAACATAATGAATGGAGTAGAATGAAACTATCAAACAATGTTTAAACTGATCAATAAAAGGGCTATCAACCTTGAATGTTAAAGTCTTCATATGAAGAACGATATTGAACTAAACAACGTGAGACGGGCCCGACTTAAATATCACACACTAAGCTCTGACCTTTTAGATGAGTCAAAAAAAATTATTTTCCATTTTCGTTCCCCATTTCAGCACGTCACTATCATGACACCGTCCGACTATCATGACACCGTCCGTTCAATGTTTCGTGCTGCATGAAATATTAGACACACCGATTTTTACATTAATTTAAATATTTCTCCTCCCATATTTTCTAAGGCAGCTTGAAATTATTGTAACGTGGAATGCTAACTGTATGGTCCCATGGGGGGCTTGGGCTTCTATTTCCATGGATCAAGCAGTCCCATGAAGAAAAATAAATTGTGTTATGAGATTAATTAAAATATTTTCCAGAAAAATAGGAGCCCCTATCTTCTAGAAATGAATCTTTCAGCGGTGAAATTGAGGTGGGGCTAGAAATTGCCCCTACAACTTAATAATTTTTTAGAAAGTTTTTTGCCACTTGTCTATCACTTAAAATTTTAAATTCCTAAAAAAAATTAAAAATGAGAGAATTTTTATTTATTTATTAATTTTTACCAAAAATACTCCAGTTCGATCCTTAAATTTTGGAGCTCAAACTTTAAAGCTGAATTGCAAAATTGAATTCATGGCACCACTAGCCTTAAAATATTCCTAAAAAATCTAAGCAACACCCACTGATTATTTTTAAGAAGCCCCCCTCCATGGGACCATACCCTAAGTACTTTGAAACTATTGTCACATGAAATGCTAAGTACTTACTTTTGTTCGCTGGTAAGCATGAATTAACTATAGATTTATGCTGTTTATTTATTTATTATTATTATTATTATTATTTTTATATAAAAATGTTTAAGATGGTTAAATAATACAATGAATTAATAAAATAAATTTAAGTAAATCTTTTGTATTAAATAATTGATATATATTTGAAATGCTTCTATATAAAATTTGTTCATAAAGATTAATCATAAATCAATTATTATATATTATATTATATTTTATTATTTACATATTTCATATACTATGTTTTATTATATAATAAGGCAATGACAATAATTTATATATTATTTTTTATTTATATATAACAAATTACTATATATTATTATATATTTATATTTAACATATTATTTATTATATTATATAAATTATTATTCATATACTATACTATATTATATTAATTATTTTTTATATAGATCTCAGTTTGATTAGATGTGGTAGTCATGGTAGGGTTTAGATGAGCACTCATTTGTAATGGAAGACTAGGATCTTAAGTAGCTCATGGAATAAAAAAGATTAAAAAAATAAAGATTATAAATGTGAAAAATGTTAGTGGTATATTATTAGATCTAAAATCAAACCTTAATTTGATTATTAAAGGTGGGTGAAAAACATATAAAACAAGGCGTGTTGTTACCTTGCCAAATGTTGGCAAGATGGTTTTGTTCTTCTATTTGTAGTCTAAAAAATGAAAGCAACATTTGTACAATTGAATTGGGGTAAGGCATGAAACCATTGATTTTTAAACTATTTATTTTGTACAAGGGATACCCTTAAGAAAGGTGTATGGGTATTTATATTTTTCCTATTGAAACATATTGGTGTGTAAACTATGTTATAGAAATGTGTATTTATGAACAATTAGCTTTGTGTTTAAATGCAAATGCCTTGTGATCAACAAGGGAATGTGGGAATATGATAGTGTATAAATCACATTGTAATACACTACACATTAGAATATTAACAATTAGTGGTAAACTCTTGTTATGTTCCATAGATAAATATATAGAAACACCTAATAAAACTTTCTCTAAAAATAAACACAAAATTAAATAAGAAATTATATATATATATATAATATTAGTTAGGTTCTATAATTCCTCTTACAATGGTGATAAAGAAACTAGGGTACATTTATCTTACAAAAGATGATGTCTTATTCACAAGAATACAAGTGTTTTTTTAAAGTAGTGGCATCTAGAAAAAATATATTAAATGTGAGATAACACAACTACAAATCTAAATTTTTTGAATATTTTAAAATGGTTAATAGTTGTATTTAAATTTCACTTTTTAAAAAATATCTCATTTGTTCATGTGGATAAATATAATATTTGTAAATAATTTGAGTTGCAAAGGAGACTAGAGGCTTTATAGACTATGAACTTAAAATCAATGACTAACAAAGTTGTTAATTTCAAAGAAAGACCCAATCCATAGTATTAGTTGTCAATTCTCTCAAAGTACCAAAGTAATAAATTAAATGGTATGGTCACTATAGGTTGCAATTCAATGATTAATTATAGAAATGAAGTAATTTTTTAAAGGTTTATATATATATAAGTTTTACCATTATTTTGATACATCTAATTTTTTAATTAAATGATATTTTATTAATGTAATATACTTTATTATATTTTTACATAAAAACAATTTCATGTTTAATCATTTTTTATTCTTTATATTTCACTAATTACAAACAATTTTTCTATTTTTTAAATGAATATTTCATATTTATAAGACCTCATTTTGGTCTTATCTCTATTCATCTCTTCTTCTTTTTTAATTTTTTGAGTCTATTATTTTATGTCTAACAATGCATATATAAGATCTTTTAGGGTTTTTTAACTTAATATCTCTATATTATAATCTTATTATTTTAATACCAATTGACAATATTCTTATAACATTCTTCTTCTTATATTCTCTTCTATTTGTTAAATATTTTAATGTCATGCTTATATTAATTTTACATTGTAAATTTATATTATATTGCAAAAATTAATATTGACAAAATGGTAAGAGTCTATTTGATTATCTATTAAGTTTATAAGGTAGTGTATTATTGTAATTTAAATATTAATATTTATAAAATTTATTCATTTCTTGATGTAAAATTATTTTTATTTTTCAAAATTTGTATTGATATATTAATTTTAGCTCTTTTTTTTTATTAATAAAAAATACAAATTAATGAAAAATTCTTAAATTTATTTAATATTTTCAACATTATATTGCATTTGGTTTTTGTGCAACCTTCCCCTCACCTCTTATATTTATGTTTAATTCACAAGAAACAAAATCTTATATCTATACTAGTTTATGTTACAATTTTTAATTAAAATTATTTGTATTTTATGAAGTCTAAAATTATAAATATATATTTATAAATATAAATAAGTTTATTTGAATATAATATTTATTAAAAGGTTAAATATATAGACTATAACTAATGTAAGCTTTAGCATCATAAAATAGATAGAATTTACACATATCATAATGAAGTGATTAATAATTAATTTATTAATTAAATATCACACAGTTTGATAAATGATTGTAACTAGGATTGTAACCAATTTATGCATGTAAATGATATGCATTCAATCCCTATATTTAAGGGAGCTATATGAGAGTAAAATTAAATATCCCTTGTGATTAAAATGATAGTAAAGAAGGTAAGTTGTGAGACATTTGTGGAAAGGAGAGGGTAATTTTTTTATACTGAATTACACTTTGTGGGTTTTTTTATCATAGGATTTTCCACATTTTAATTCATGTGTATTTTTTCATTTGATCTCTTATCAATATATTTACATTAAACCATCATATTCTTGTACATGATAGTAAAAACAAAAAAATATCAAAATAATAGTAAAACTAGAGTAAAAAAATGCCAAAATAATAGTTTACCATCAATTTCCTAAAAAACCACCCATAACACTCCAAATTTTTTAACCAATCCCATTCAAGAAAAATATTTTTTCAAATTTCAAAAGTTAAATATTTACATGTTCACTTTACAAATATTAAATTTTATTTAAAAAAGTTTTTTTTTTTGGTTTTTAATTGGTACAAAACCAACTTTAAAATGCAAATTATTTTAATTATAAATTGTAACATAAACTAGTATAGATATAAGAGTTTTCTTCTTGTGAATTAAACATAAATATAAGAGGTGAGGGGAATATTGCACAAAAATCAAGTATAATTTAATGTTGAAAATATTAAAGAAATTTAAGAATTTTTCATTAATTTGAATTTTTTATTAATAAAAAAAAGTAAAAGCTAAAATTAATATAACAATACAAATTTTAAAAAATAAAAATAATTTTACATCAAATGAATAAATTTTATAAATATTAATCTCTACATTACAATAATACACTACCTTATAAACTTAATAGATATTCAAATAGACTCTACCATTTTGTCAATATTAATCTTTGCAATATAATATAAATTTTCAATGTACAATTAATATAAGCTTGACATTAAAATTTTTAACAAATAGTAGACAATATAATCTGAGGAAGAATGTTATAAGAATATTGTTAATTTGTATTAAAATAATGAGATTATAATATAGAGATATTAAGTTAAATAACCCTAAAAGGTCTCATATATGCATTGTTAGACATAAAATAATAGACTAAAAAAAAAAAGGGATGAATAGAGATAAGACCAAAATGAGGTCTTATAAATATGAAATGATTTTCATTTGAAAAATAGAATAAAAAATGAAATTGTTTTTGTGTGAAAATATAATAAAGTATATTACATTAATAAAAATACCATTTAATTAAAAAATTAGATGTGTCAAAATAATGGTAAAACTCACATATATATATAATTTCTTATTTAATTTTGTGTTTATTTTTAGAGAAAGTTTTATTAGGTGTTTCTATATATTTATCTATGGAACATAACAAGAGTTTACCACTAATTGTTAATATTCTAATGTGTAGTGTATTACAATGTGATTTATACACTATCATATTCCCACATTCCCTTGTTGATCACAAGGCATTTGCATTTAAACACAAAGCTAATTGTTCATAAATACACATTTCTATAACATAGTTTACACACCAATATGTTTCAATAGGAAAAATATAAATACCCATACACCTTTCTTAAGGGTATCCCTTGTACAAAATAAATAGTTTAAAAATCAATGGTTTCATGCCTTACCCCAATTCAATTGTACAAATGTTGCTTTCATTTTTTAGACTACAAATAGAAGAACAAAACCATCTTGCCAACATTTGGCAAGGTAACAACACGCCTTGTTTTATATGTTTTTCACCCACCTTTAATAATCAAATTAAGGTTTGATTTTAGATCTAATAATATACCACTAACATTTTTCACATTTATAATCTTTATTTTTTTAATCTTTTTTATTCCATGAGCTACTTAAGATCCTAGTCTTCCATTACAAATGAGTGCTCATCTAAACCCTACCATGACTACCACATCTAATCAAACTGAGATCTATATAAAAAATAATTAATATAATATAGTATAGTATATGAATAATAATTTATATAATATAATAAATAATATGTTAAATATAAATATATAATAATATATAGTAATTTGTTATATATAAATAAAAAATAATATATAAATTATTGTCATTGCCTTATTATATAATAAAACATAGTATATGAAATATGTAAATAATAAAATATAATATAATATATAATAATTGATTTATGATTAATCTTTATGAACAAATTTTATATAGAAGCATTTCAAATATATATCAATTATTTAATACAAAAGATTTACTTAAATTTATTTTATTAATTCATTGTATTATTTAACCATCTTAAACATTTTTATATCATCGCTTAACATAAAATCTATTGTTAATTAAATTGCTTACCGTGAGACAAAGAAAGTAAGTACTTAGCATTTGGCGTGACAATAGGGGAGAGGGCCTAGTAGTCGTGCGGGCTAACTTCGTCAACATGTAGCAATTGATTGGAATATCGTAGAACCTTCATTTTTTTTTTAACATGTGGACTAGCCTCTTATCTATCTATAACTAAGGTTTGGAGGTGTGACTCATCTCGCAACCCACCACATCAGCACATCTATTGATAAGTGTCTAAAATTTGACTTTTTAAAGATTTGACCAAAACTTAATCATGGAAACCCCACTAGTTGAACAAAAAAATACCATTTGTTGCTTGTAAAATATCATATTTTTATTTAAAATATGATAATATGCAACATAAATGGACCAAATACTTATTGGTAACCATAAATCTTTGATATCTCTAACTTTTATATTCAACACATATGGACCAATAGTTGAACACAAAAAAACTATTTATTATTATAAAACAACACATAATTATTTAAAATACAACTTATACCAAACAAAAATGGACCAATAGTTGAACACTAAAATTTTTTGAAAATCTTTCACATTTAGTGAAAAAAAAATGGTATTTATTGTACTCACCTTTAATATTTGTGATAGGACAAACTATTAATATAAAATACTCCAATGCTTGTACATTGCTACCCCAATAGTTGTACACATTAGAACAATATTTTTTCACTATGATAAGAATACTTGTTTAAATGAGTGTCTTATTTTATTAAATGAGCATTTTATTTTTTAAATTACACACTTATAGTGGATAGTTGTGATATTTTATTTGAGACAAAAAAATACTTATTTCATTTCTTCATGAATGTATTTATGTTTTTTTAATATAACATTTAAAGGTTTTCATGTGTTCAAGTATGGGTTCACTTTTGATCAACATTTGGTTATTTTTTAATTTATATTTAGATTATTTATTTACAATATATAGTATAAATATGTGGTAAGATTAGATATTATAATCACAATTGAGTGCACGACTATTGGACCCCGCACGACTACTGGCCCCTCTCCCCTAGTTTCAAAGTACTTAGCATTCCACCTTTGCATTCCACGTGACAATAATTTCGAGCTGCCTTAGAAAATATGGGAGGAGAAATATTTAAATTAATGTAAAAATCAGTGTGTCTAATGTTTCATGCAGCAGGAAACATTGAACAGTACGAAGCCCATCGTTGTGACAGTGACGTGCTGAAACGGGGAACGGAAACGGAAAATAATTTTTTTTGACTCATCTAAAAGGTCAGACCTTAGTGTGTGATACTTAAGCCGGGCCTTTTAGAACAGGGGATGGAGGACTCCAGAAGTCGCTGCTAAATGATTTTGTGGTCCGTTAAGAGCTGTTTCTTTGTGAAGGGGCCCAAGTAATGCTTATTTGGAATATAGATGTTGAAATAGAAACTGATCTATCCAAGGAATTTGAATATGGCATGGTTTATGTTAGCCCTTCGACTCACTGTAAGGTGTTTAATTTCTTTTAAAGCTTTACGATAGCTGTTGGACTTTTGAAATGTGGGAACAGAGGATCTTATCCACTTTGAAGACTTATTCCCTTCCCCATATAGTGATGTTAATATTTTAATAATAGAAAAAGGATCAACATATGGCCTAAAAATTGCTGTAGACAAGGAGATTTTGGTGTGTGAAAAGCAGCTGTACAGGGTTAACCTTACAATTGACTTATGCTATCCATCATGGTGATCTACTCTCTCCTAACAGAGGATCTTATCCATTTTGAAGACTTATTCCCTTCCCCAAATAGTGATGTTAATATTATAATATAGAAAAAGGATCAGCATATGGCCTAAAAATTGCTGTAGACAAGGAGATTTTGGCGTCTGAAAAGTAGCTGTACAGGGTTAACCTTACGATTGACTTATGCTATCCATCATGGTGATCTGCTCTCTCCTAACTGTATATAAAAATCCTGTGGTTTCTCATCTTTAAACAATATTGTAGACAATCTATTCCTTTGGGCCTTAATCTTTATCATCAACCATGCAGGGAATCTTGTGTGCAGTTTTGGTATACACTTAGATTCTTTCAGCGAACTTTGAAGGATCTCATAATGCCTTGAATTGAATTTGTAAAAGTCATTGAATACCCAATGGGATGTGGCCTTCTCATGACTTTGGAGAACATCAAAGATCATTCATCAGCTACTTCTCCCAAACTTGTAAGAATTAAAAAACTGTACCCGTATCATACTTCTTGGTTAATAGGAGTTAAAGTCTTAAGGTTTCTGCTGAGTATCACTGTTCACCTTCATTGGTGGTCAAATGCAGTTTTGTTATTTACGAGTTGATTTTGACATGTATCAGGTGACAATAGGGTCAAATTTTGAGCACCAGAAATTCAGATGCAACCATTGGAGCCAGACTTAAAAAGTTAAAGGTAAGTCACATTTGATTGATGTCCTTACAGCTCTGATTAGGAATTTAGGAGTAAACAATCAAATCTTGATTACTTCCACTGTATGTTTTTCTGTGAATGAGAGCGAGTGAGGAAGACAAAAAGAAAGCTCTGTAAATTTTTTGATGCCAATTGATTTTTTGGAGCCGCTGTTCAGATTCATGCAAGTATTGCTCTCTGCTTTTTTGAAAACAAGGTTAGAATTGCAAAATTTGAATATTCAAAATCAGAACATGAAAGATAGAGGAGAGAATCTTGCCATTCAAATGTAGAGTATATTTTTCTCAGCTTTAAATACAAGTCAGTCAACTTCTTCCTATTTGAAAAAATGTTTCCTAATGTCTAGTGCGTGCCTAAGTACTTAGTAAGGGGTTTAATATGATTGAATTTGAATTACATGATATAGACCATCACTGAAGCGTCATTATTAGTTAATACAGGATATGCGCTTCAAATTCTGAATTCACTTTCCCCTTCATAAATTCATTTTTCAATCTTCAACAAATCAAGATACTTTACCATGTCTTAGATCATCAAGGGAAACTGCACATATATGTACCTACAGTCAAATATTAATGACTTCAACCTCCTTTCTTTTGGAGAAGAATTCCCCTTTTATTTATTTCATTGATTTGAGTTGGAGTCAGATTTGTGAATTATAGTGGACGGCTACTAAAATGTGAATCTTCAGCCCTCATGTTATGAGCTGGTTCACTAAGAGTAAGCAATGCATTAGGAGACACCATAGTAAATCTTTGAACAATGACACGGTTCTATTTGACTGAAATGTGTTTTTTATTCCATTTATAAGAATCCTATCATCATTATGACCTAGTTTACTAAGCATTGTGTTGAAGACACCATAATAAAGTTATAAATCATTGTGGTCTGTTGACAGTAATTTTTTTTTGGCTCAGACGTTACTTTGAATCTTATATGAGTTTTTATCACTGTAGGAAGCGACTGAATAATATTTCAAAGGTTTTGTCGTGTCCGCTTATGGGGACAAGCTTTCAGAGATCTTCAGGCAACTTCCTTATATCTGTATCTCTTGTTAAGTTGTCTAGTTCTTTACTCATGTACCTTTTGTTAAATCTTTGTTGTACACACTTTCTTGAAAAGGTTTTCTTTTCTACCACAGAAATGTAGCCAAAGAAAAACTGGCAATAATCTATCCTTGCAAATAATCCAGATGGATCACGGTGAGGTTTTATTACAGCACATACCTTTGAATGGCTAGGCAAGTTATATTGTTGTGATTGTGTGCTAAATAAGTATATACTAAAAGGTAACTGCGCTTTTTTTAAATTCCAAAGAAAAAATCAATCTATACAAATAGCAGGAAAACTACATTACAGAAAATCCTAAAGGAACAGAATTCAGGACTGATCGTCTCTAGATTTCCCAGCATTTATAGTTACACATTCTAGATACATATGCAACACTAAATAGTAAGCTTGGCCATAGAATTACTACCAGGACTAACAGAGGTTTTAAGAATTAAATTTGCTTAAGAATGGAGCATTTATTGCCTATCCAGTTGAACCAAGTTTTTATATTAAAACTGCCACACTTCTGTTTCAGTCAGTCCCTAACATCAAATAGGACAGAATATTGTGCTTAAAAACAAAACTGGGACAAGAGATCCTGCCCATAGTAGTCCTCTTCCAGTAAAATATATACTCACCATAACCAGTACAAAACCATACTTTGCTTCAATAAGGTAAAGCAATGCAAGGCATGGTGTTAATCAGTGGAAGGGAGATGCTAAAACTCTGACCATGATTATACACACTAGAAAATGAGCATTAAGAGGCAAAACAACAGGAAAAGC
>CM021110.1:404624625-404663724 GCA_007115665.2 Sequoiadendron giganteum | reverse complement strand
CCTCTCTCATTCTCCCACTCTCCCCTCTCTCCCTCCCACTCTCTCTTTCTCCCCTTCTCCCCTTCTCCCCTTCTCCCACTCTCTCCCACTCTATCTTTCTCCCACTCTCACCCTCTCTCCCTCCATCTCTATATCCCACTCTCCCCTTCTCCCACTCTCTCCCACTCTCTTTTTCTCCCACTCTCACCTTCTCCCAGTCTCCCACTCTCTTCCACTCCTCTCTTCTCCCCTCCCCCTCTCTCTATCTCCCACTCTCCCCCTCTCTCCCTCCCACTCTCTCTTTATCCCACTCTCCCCCACTCTCTCCCACTCTATCTTTCTCCCACTCTCACCATCTCTCCGTCCCTCTCTATCTCCCACTCTCTCGGTCTCCCACTCTCCACTTCTCCCCTTCTCCCACTCTCTCCCACTCTCCCCTTCTCTCCCTCTCTATATACTAAGAAAACCAAATTTCACATAACGTGCTCGAGTTATAATGCGAGCATATTTTTTACTCCACTAAAACAGTAAAAAACTCTATATACCCATGATTTGAAGGCCCACAGTCTACAAATTCCCCTGGTTCTATGTGTGCTCTGACAAAAAATAGCTTTTTGATGATGTTGTGAAGTGTGCAAGCATCTTTTTCACATTCCATCACCTTTTCCATGATCTTTTTACCACCTTTGCATGAAATAGCAGATTTTCCACGTTGAAAGACATATAATATCAATTGAAGTTTGAATTCCATTGAAAACTGAAATACAATTGAAGTGTGGAAGGGAACAAGCTTTTGAACAAGTCAAATTGTTGTGGAGTTTGAAGAAAGAAGAAGTTAAGGCTACATAATTGGGTTGAGTTCCTCCATTTGAAATTCTAGTTTTTAAGGTATGTGAAGTCTTTACACATTTTCTTTCATTCTATTATGGCTTGCTTTCATTTTTGTTTGTCATTATAGCCTCAGGTTGTCAATGCACATTTTAAATTACCAAATTATATACACTTGCCAATTACCATTTTACACTTGCCAATTATAGAAATTCATAACCATTCACCAAAATCCATCCTTTAAGACAACTCCAAGCCTCTCCCATTCCTCTAAAGGGTCCAAACACCTTCCAATACCTCTGCACAAAATATTTGATTCGTATACTCAAATTAGCATTAAGAGTTCCCAATTCCTTAAGGACCTTCAAAACACCTTGAAAATATTGAAAATAAATGATTACAATCAACTAGGTTCCTCAAAACATCAACCAATGATTATGTCATTCACGAGTTGTCTTAAATCTTCTATAATGGCACCATTGTTTACAAACACAAACTATAATTCTTAAGGCACAACCAAACCATTATTTGCTTAATAAATATTTGTTTGAGTTAGTACAACAAAAATGAAACCTTTCAGAAGTCTTCCCTTACACACAAACTTAGTTCCTTTGTTCACTATCCACATTACTAGTATCCAAGCATCTACAAACTGTCACATGTATCTCCCAAACCATGCACACACTTCAAACTATGATACTCATTTTTGATGCAGAGTTAGAGTACCCAAAACCATTGAAGATGTCAACTTGCCTTCAAGAGCCATCTAAGAAGATTAAAAAGGTGTAATGGACCAATCCCAAGACTCCTCCAAGCTGGACAACAAACAAAAACATTATTTCCCAAATTTCACCCTTGGAATCTAGTTACTGTGCAAAACTAGTTTTGGGCCCTTAACTCCAAAACTTTCGAAAACACCAGGAAAATAAAAGAATGATTGTAGCACCAATTTCAGAGTTGCAAGACATACCTTAACCCATCACATGACTCCTTTGGGACAACATTAATAAAACTGACCTTTTTCACTATTTTAGGCCTCCAAGCAGGCCAATTTTACAAAGGAACTACCCTTAGATCTTCACACCAGACTTCCAAACCCAAAAACAGTCTTAAATTAGGTCTCAAAACAAATAATTTCTAGGTATTAGGACCTTACCCACACAACTAGGCTTCCAATACAAAAACCCCCATTTTTCAATGCAAAGAGGGAGGGTTTATAGAAGCTCCTATACCCGGACCTTCCGAGACCATTCCAAAGCATCAAACATCTTCAAAATGCCCTGCACAAGTTCAAAAGTTCATTACATAGACCACTCCTTCAACACTTTTTTAGGAACTAATATTCGTCTCATTACCATGGTATAGATAAAATTATCCGCCATGCCGAAGAAAAAGACAAAGAGGAAACTAACAGACAAAGAGAACAAAACCTTGAAAGAAAAGGAGAGAGTTCAGGTGGCGGCATATGATCAAAAGAAGAAATTGGAAATGATTGATGAAAACAACCCGGTTGTAGAGGAACCTCAACTGTTAAAAAGAGAACAGGAATTGACAGCACAACAAGTACGAATGTGAAAGCATCATCATAAGACAGATTCAGATACCGTAGTTGGAGACACACCCTCTATGACAAGTGAATATAAAGGGACACCATTAAGTACAAGCGAATATGGAGGGAAACCATCTAGCGCAAATGAATATGGATGGACACCATCTATTGTAATTGAATATGGAGGGACACAATTTACCGCAAGTGAATATTGTTGGACACCATCCAACACATCTCAAGTTGAGAGTACATCATCACTCGAAATTGACAAAGAAGGTCTGCCATCATTCCCATGTGAACCTCAAGGTATGTCTTCTTCTCCACCCTCGATCGAAGGTATGCAATCTATCCCACCTCAATTAAATATTGATGAAATTCCTAATGTTGAGATGTATGTACCTAGGAGAACACCACCAAGAATTTTGCGTAGAAAGTCAAAGTATTTGATTAATATTGATGATGAGATTTTGCAGAACATGGAAGGTAAGATTTCAACACACACTTGTAGAATATATGCTAATAAGATTTGGGAATAATTCTTTAAAAGGCTAAATGAGACTACAAGATGTCAACGATTTGTTGAAATGATGCGGGGTGTAAAGTATAGGAACATCATGAAGACTCTTGGGTTGAGAACATCAAATGCATCGAATAAATACACTATTGTGAAGAATCTAATGGATGCTTATGAGAGTGTGGGTAAGACCTCACACTCAAAGGATAGTAATGTCACCCGACGTGTCATTACATCGACTTTGGTAAGTTGTCAAACAAAGAGAGCTCGCTTAATTAAAAAGACTAGTGAAAAAATGGGAATTAGTAGAAAAACTTTATCAAGAGCCATTCAAAGGCGGAAAAGAATTGAGGGCAATGATACAAACGAATTATGGGCATTCTCGGGGAGACTGTCATGAAAAGATAAAGAAGTTGTCAAAGCCTTGAGAACACTAATTGAAGAGTATTGGAAGAATAACATAAGGCCATCTTTGAATCAAAGGGATGTGGTAAGAAGGAGAATCAGTAGTCGGAATCGTGAGCCACATCCAAAGCATTTTTTGGATATGACTCAAACCCAATTTTTTCAAAAATTTGAAAATGATTATCCTCAAATTAGTATTTACCAAATATTTTTTGAACTGCTTAAACCTTTTTATGTCAAGATAAATCAAACAGGCACTACTTGTTGTTGTAGACTACATATTGAATTTTCTAACCATTATGATGTTTATCGTTCTATATGTTTAGATTTGCATACTAACGATGTTTTGCAGGATTGTGGCATAGAAGCCCCACCAAAATCTTCAAGAGAGTTCTTATCAAAAAAATTATGTGAAATAGAGGATGGCCAGATATTCTATAGGACAACATGCTTGGATGGTTCATGCGAGCATTGCGGTGGCTTCCAGCATAGGCCAGTATGTCATTATATGGAAAGTACAGATGAGGTGGGATAAAAACTAGTAGAGTTCGGGAAGTATAAAACAGTGGCATATGCTACAAAAGATGGGTCTCAAGAAAAAAGGTGTGATTTGGTTATTGAGAAGATTCCAGTGCACAAATTTATGACCACATTTTGTGATAGTATACTGTCTGAGTATGCAATGCATACCCATAGAGCCCGATGGTGGGACACGCAGTTCAAGCTATGCAAGGGCACCTTTCCAGTTGGAAGCATAATATTTATGGTTGAATTTGAAAAGAACTACACTCTACAACCACAACATGAGGTGCAGTCACAGTATTACAAATCCACACAAGGTTTGATATTTGTGCACATAGCATTCATTCATGCATCTGATAGTACAGATGAGCAAAGGATGGTATTGAGGGAGTACCACTTTTACATTAGTGATGATCACACACATTCTCCGAAGTTCATGCAAGGTTTCTTCCAGATGTTCTACAATGGTTTGGCTCAGAGGGGCATAGAATACGATCAACATATAATATGGTCTGATAACTGTGCAGCACAGTTCAAGAACTCGCGCATGTTCTACTGGTTGTGCAGGATGCATGTCATTATAGGTGTTCAACATATGTGGAAATTTTGTGAGGCTGGACATGGAAAGGGGGAGCATGATGGTGCAGGAGCATGCGTGAAAAGAGCATTAGCATGAGAAGAGTTAAAGTATAAAGACAATGCAAAGTTGACAGATGCAAAATCAATCGTCGAGTGGTGTAATGCTTTGATGGGTCTAGGTAATGAAGGTACATCTTCAGTTCGTAGATTTTTTTGGTTGATGGATGATACTAACATTGCACCATATGAAGATTGTTGTACACTAATAGGATCGAGTGAGGTACACTCTTTCCTTAGCTCAAATATAGGTTCATGGAGTATCGATACATGAAATATGGCATGCTTTTGTTCTTCATGTACAATGCAAGACTGGAATGATTGTGAGTCAAGGGAGTGGGTTGACAAATGGTTCACAAGTTATCTTAGCCCACTTCACACGTATCGCCCTCCGACGGCATTGGAACTGACACAGATAGAATCATCAGTTGACTTTGACCACATATCAGATCTAGTTCAACGAGGTGATATATCTACTTTCTTAGTTGTTGAAATTCCATATCGTTAGATCTTACTTTGTACTGTATTCGTAATGTTGACAAATTTAAAGATATTTTTTGCACATATCAATGCAAGGCATGTTTATGCAGTTATTGCAGATGAAGACAATGAAGAGGGAATAGACTATTACTTGTGTCATTGTGTTGAGACCAAAAATAAATTGGAGGCCCCAATTATAGATGGAGAAAACATTGAATACCCTACAGGATCAACTATGGTTACTGGAACATGGCTTAGAAGGTACCCACATTCGAGTGTTAAACATTGGCTATGTCAGGACTTTGACATGCATCGTAAGATTATTCATTAATCGAACCTTGTCGTGGCATCCAATGTTTTTTTGACCAAATATGGGGGTAGACCTTTGAACAAGATGTTATGGAAGGTCTGTGAGGTTGACCATGAGGCAATACTTGACACAATAAAGAGTAGAGCAGACCTAGATGGTTCGTTGGATTAATTTGTAAGTATATGCACATTGGTTCTTATTAATTTATACTTGTATGCACATTAATTTTTTTGATGCCAATGCTATCATCTTCTTTTATAGTGATTGGTGGCCCCTTGCAAAAAATGTAGATATATGAGCCATCAAAGAGAATGTCAACCAGAAAAGCAATGCAGCATCCTTATTTTGATGCCTGCATGCAACATCTGTAAGTGCCTTCCATCTATTTTTATTTCATTTCCATTTTTGATGCTCTTTCTTTTTCTCTTTTACTTTGTGTATTTGTAAGTAAACTACTAAGGGTTGATTGATCTTTCATTGCAGAAAATGCTGATTTAAGAGACACCAAAGAGAATCTCAGCCAAAAAAGCAATGCAACATACTTATTTTGATGATTTTGACAAATCTCAATTTTGATTTCAAGCCATTATAAGAGATCATGTGAAGCTTAGCAAGGGAATCTGAAGTTACTCATTTGAAGTTAACCTCATAATGAGCACCTATGATGTAGACATTTAAAGAGAATTTTGAATGTATGAGTGACATTGTAAAAGATCTGAGAGAACGAAATACCCAAGGCATTTTAATAAGATTTAATTACATAATGAGATATACTCAAATATTGTAAGGTTGGAGTTCATGTTTGGTGTCGGAGCACCTTGTTCTATAAATGCCTTGAGTAGGAAATTTTGCAAACCTTAAATTTTGAATGTAAACAATGTGAAAAAGGTCATATAAAGGTCATGTAAACAATTTGTACACATTTTCCTACAACTCGTGTGACCAAGCGGACTGTTCCAACACGTCTAAATAGGTATTTTTACGCTAGGCATGGTCCTCTTTCGCACCGAAACACATAGAATCGCTTTGACTATGTTCCACCAGATCGATCCCTTAAGGGTGCAAAGTGCAAAATGGCCGCAAACTTCAACATGCTAGTACTCGGATATCATGACACTTATAAAATTCTTGTCTAATCCTATAGAAAGTCATTGGGCCCCTCTAGAAAAACCTCTCTCGGTTTTGGCTATCTTGGAGTGGTTTTCTCGTGGCGATGGATTTTCACTTGATGGAAAAAGTGTCAAATTCAAGCAATGCAAAGTTGCAAAGTGGTGCAACTTTCGCTCTGCAACTCGTGTGATCAAACTAACTGCTCCAACGCATCTAAATAGGTATTTTTACGCTATTCATGGTCTTTTTTTGCACTAAAACATGTGGAGTCGCTCTGAGCTACGTTCAACTAGAACGATCCCTTAAGGGTCCAAAGTGCAAAATGGCTACAAACTTTAGCATGCTATTACTCAGATATTGTGACACTTAGAAACTTATCATTTGATCCTACAGAAAGATGTTGGGCCCCTCTAGAAAAACCTCTCCCAGTTTTGGCTATCTTGGAGTGGTTTTCTCGTGGCGGCGGATTTTCACTTGATGGAAAAAGTGTCAAATTCAAGCAGTGCAAAGTTGCAAAGTGGTGCAACTTTCACTCTGCAACTCGTGTGACCAAACTAACTACTCCAATGCATCCAAATAGGTATTTTTACGCTAGAAATGGTCTTTTTTTGCACTGAAACACATGGAATTGCTCTGACCTACGTTCAACTGGATCAATCCCTTAAGCGTCCAAAGTGCAAAATGGCTGCAAACTTCAGCATGCTATTACTCAGATGTCGTGATGCTTAGAAAATTCTCGTCTAATCCTATAAGATCGCATTGAGCCTATCTACAAAAACCTCACTCGATTTTGGCTATCTTGGAGTGGTTTTCCAATGGTGGTGGATTTTCACTTGATGGAAAAAGCATCAAATGCAAGCAGTGCAAAGTTGCAAAGTGGTGCAACTTTCGTTCTGCAACTTGTGTGACCAAATGAACTGTTCCAACACATCCAAATAGGTATTTTTAAGCTAGGCATGGTCTTTTTTGCACTAAAACACATGGAATCACTCTGAGCTACGTTCCACCGGATCGATCCCTTAAGGGTCCAAAGTGCAAAATGGCTGCAAACTTTAGAATACTATTACTCGGATACCGTGACACTTAGAAACTTCTCATCTGATCTTATAGAAAGGAATTGGGCCCCTCTAGAAAAACCTCTCTCGGTTTTGGCTATCTTGGAGTGGTTTTCTCATGGCGGCGGATTTTCACTTGATGGAAAAAGCATCAAATGCAAGCAATGCAAAGTTGCAAAGTGGTGCAACATCTGTTATGCAACTTGTGTGACCAAGCGGACTGTTCCAACATGTTCGAATATGTATTTTTACACTAGGCATGGTCCTCTTTCACACCAAAACACGTGGAATCACTCCGAGCTATGTTCCACCGAATCGATCCCTTAAGGGTCCAAAGTGCAAAATAGCTACAAACTTCAGCATGCTATTACTTGGATACCATGAAACTTAGAAACTTCTCATCTAATCCTATATAAAGGCGTTGGACCCCTCTAGAAAAACCTCTCTCTTTTTTGGCTATCTTGGAGTGGTTTTCTCGTGGTGGTGGATTTTCACTTGATGGAAAAAGTGTCAAATTCAAGTTGTGCAACTTTCGCTCTGCAACTCGTGTGACCAAGTAGATTGTTCCAAAATTTCCAAATAGGTATTTTTATGCTATGCATGATCTTCTTTCACACTAAAACACGTGGAATTTCTCTAAGCTATGTTCCACCGGATTGATCCCTTAAGGGTCCAAAGTGCAAACTGGCTGCAAACTTCAACATGCTAGTACTCAGATATTGTGACACTTAGAAACTTCTCGTCTGATCCTACAAAAAGGCATTGGGCCCCTCTACAAAAAACTCTATCGGTTTTGGCTATCTTGGAGTGGTTTTCTCGTGGCGACGGATTTTCACTTGATGGAAAAAGTGTCAAATTCAAGCAGTGCAACTTTTGCTTTGCAACTCGTGTGACCAAACTAACTACTCCAACACATCTAAATAGGTATGTTTACACTAGGCATGGTCTTTTTTCACACCAAAACACGTAGAATCACTTTGAGCTATGTTCAACCAAATCGATCCCTTAAGGGTCCAAAGTGCAAAATGGCTACAAACTTCAACATGCTTGTACTCGGATACCCTGCACTTAGAAACTTCTCATCTAATCTTACATAAAGGCGTTGGGCCCCTCTAGAAAAACCTCTCTTGGTTTTGGCTATCTTGGAGTGGTTTTCTCGTGGCGACGGATTTTCACTTGATGGAAAAAGTGTCAAATTCAAGCAATGCAAAGTTGCAAAGTGGTGCAACTTTCGCTTTGCAACTCGTGTGACCAAACTAACTGCTCCAATGCATCCCAATAGGTATTTTTATGCTAGGCATGGTCTTTTTTCGCACTGAAACACGTGGAATCGCTCTGAGCTATGTTCAACTAGAACAATCCCTTTAGGGTCCAAAGTGCAAAATGGCTACAAAATTCAACATGCTAGTACTCGGATACCATGACACTTAGAAACTTCTAGTCTAATCCTACAAAAAGGTGTTGGGCCCCTCTAAAAAAACCTCTCTCGATTTTGGCTATCTTGGAGTGTTTTTCTCGTGGCGGCAGATTTTCACTTGATGGAAAAAGTGTCAAATTCAAGCAGTGCAAAGTTGCAAAGTGGTGCAATTTTTGCTCTGCAACTCGTGTGACCAAACTAACTGCTCCAACGCATCCGAATAGGTATTTTTATGCTAGGCATGGTCTTTTTTCACACTGAAACACGTGGAATCACTCTGAGCTACGTTCAACCAAAATGATCCCTTAAGGGTCCAAAGTGCAAAATGGCTGCAAACTTCAACATGCTATTACTCAGATGTCGTGATGCTTAGAAACTTTTCATCTAATTTGATAGGATTACGTTGAGCGTGTCTACAAAAACCTCTCTCAGTTTTGGCTATCTCAGAATGGTTTTCCAGTGGTGGCGGATTTTCACTTGATGGAAAAAGCATCAAATGCAAGCAGTGCAAAGTTGCAAAGTGGTGCAACTTTTGTTCTGCAACTTGTGTGACCAAGCGGACTATTCCAACATGTCCAAATAGGTATTTTTATGCTAGGCATGGTCCTCTTTTACACTGAAACACATGGAATCACTCCGAGCTATGTTCCACCAAATCGATCCCTTAGGTTGGAGGAGTCTTAAGTTGCAAATTTGTAAGTTGCTTAAAGCAACAAATTTGAAATGATATTGAATGGCCCAATTAGCACTCATTTCATCTAAGTGATTCTCGTAGAGGTGAGGCACTAGGACTTCTCGGGAGGTCACCCATTCCAGTATACTCCAGCTCAAGCGCTTAACCATGAATTTTTTTCCCCAAGGTTAAGCCCACTTAGCTTGCAACCCCATTTGCAAAACCTTCAAAAAGTGTTGTGCCTTATGAAACATTCATTATAGAGCCCCTTTAGCTCATCAATTGATAAGTAGGAGGTATTTTCTACAATGTGTTAAATTGTGATATTGTTATCAGGATTCCATTGAGCAGTCATTTGTAGTATTAGATATAGCTCTAGCTTCTACAATATTGCATATGATTGTAGATAGTTTCAAAGATCTAGATAACATCAATAGTTCACATTACTCAAGAAGGATGAACATCTTAAAGACATTTGTGGAAATCAGGACAAGTAACCTTCTTGTGGACTTAGGGTTGCAATATTTGATCTACAACATGTTCCACCATTTCTTCAGTAGGATCAAGAACACACATAATGAAGGTGTGTTTGTAGCCATGAAAGATTATGGTTTGAACTATCCAGGAGAGTGATGTTTTATCTCGACCAACCATATCTATACCATGGTTTGTTTGGAAACAAGGATGGGTTCTCTCTTCATCATCATATACATTATTCCTCGATGTGTTCACACCAGTGTTACAAGACTAGGACTCGCCTCGGACTTGACAAGCCATTTTTTGACTTGGACTCAGGCTCGGAGCCCAAACTCAACAAATAGAAAAACCTAAGAAATTCAAAGATTTATAAGGATTTAAAACTTGTTTCATGCACCCTTTAATAAATAAACTTTAAAGACACAATGGCATCATCAAATAGAAATTACTATGATCCCATACACAAACATACATCAATCACATAAGTATAAGCTCAAATGTTAGCTGAAGGAAATAACACATTTAGATATATAAATATTATGATATTGCTATCAAGATTCAATCGTATAGTTTTACAAGTCAAACTCATTGACCCATGATTCATCAGTAGTGGTTCACAAGAACCCATCTCTCATGATAATGAATGGTTCATAAGGAGGAAGATAAATCTTCATACATTTCTTCTATCACAAATGAGATAAGTGCTTGGTTTTGTGAAGGTCATGAGACAACCATTAATGGGGAGTGGATACATGAAGAACTGATGGAGAATGATAATGGCTTCAGACCTGCTATAAAGGAAAAAAAAATCATTTCAATGATGCAAGAGGTTTTTGGTTTCACTACCAAAATGAGCCTACGAAGAATGCATGTGAAACTCCTTTTGACCTTGAGGGTGTACTTACTCCATCTCAAGGATCATGCATTGAGGATGACATAGATCAATGCTAGGGATAACCAATTAATAATTATACACATGAATAAGTCGAACATGTACATGTCAATAAGGGAAGTACAAGTACTCAAAAACACGTAAGCCTCAAAAAGTATACACACGAATACATAGTATACACAAATTAAAACAAAGTATATGCACGAATACAAGGTATATGCATGAAAACATGTAAGCCACAAAATATACACTCAAATGCACGTAAGTCACAAAGTATACACGTAAGTTGTAAAGTATACACTTGAATACACGTAACTCATATCTATTGAACCATCAATTTAAAATGCAAATATGGACAGGCATCGATAAAAGATATTTGTATTAATCAAATAGCCATGTAGGCATACATCAATATATGTCAATATAAGTATGAAATATATGTACAAAATAGCCATATAGGCTTACGAGAATGCCATCTAGGCATACAATGTATAATATGTCCAATAAAAAATATGTACAAAACTGCCATGCAGGCATACAACAAAGGACTTTGGAATCAAAAGTCATTTCTCTCCATGCCTTGGAAATAAAATCTTTCCCTTTCCTTTTTGCTCAGATGGCAATAGGTTTGTCACTTGTTTTTACTACGCTCGTGGAGTGCTCCTACTACTCCTCCTAGGGTTTTGTTCATGGTGAAGTTTTAATTGTTACAATAAGAAGTAAAGACATAAATATATAGAAATTACATTATAAAAATGATATATTTGACAAAATAATCACTTACATCCATCTCATGATCTCTCTCCATGAGGGAAATATCCTCACGCCCATGCTCAGGCATGCTCAAGCCCTATATAAACCATACAAATAGATAAAAACTACGTGAATCAATAATGGTTTGATTTTTCACTAACTAACATCTATAACAACAAATGTAAATTAAAATTTACTAATTTGCCTCATACCTCTTCTGTCAGAGCCATCGAGGATTGTATAGCAGATGTCACACCAATATCCATTGCCCTCGTCACATTCGGAGGTGTATCATCTCGCAACAACTGAAAATAAAACAACAAATTATTCAACATAATCAATGATGTGCATGTATAAACTACACAAATCTATTAAGTACTTGATTCATTAGTTAAACTCTTTATTCTATTACCTGTGTGAAGGTTTGAGTAAATCCAATGCCATTGGGAAGTGTTCCATCAAAACCTCCAATATTAGTCTGTTCAACATCCAAAATTGCATATTAAATTACCATTCATAAAACAATTCCATTAATATGCAATAAACTTATAATTGTTTACTAGTTACATACCCTAGCGATAGGTGTACTGCAAAAATAGGTTGGTGGAGGGCCGGTGTATCCAGTCTCAACACTGTGACCCTGAAATTTTATTAAAATCATAAAAAAAAATTAGTTAATCTTGCATTTCAAAATAAAAATTTAATAAATTAAATTCAATGAACACATGCACTAACTTTTACCTGACTATCAATGCCATATGCCTCTTGCAAAATGCCAACTGCCCTCTCCATCTCCATAGTTGTAGACGGATCCTGCGTACCAATCTCCTGAGGGTCAGTGGGGTCATGTGAACAAGTAGCCTCGCAAGATTAACACACATGTGTTCGAAGGCCACCACTAGAAGACCCCCCTGGATGGCGTTGTAGAATAGGGCTAGTATGATGGATGACACTCTAGGTCAAAGTGTTGATTGCTTCCAATGTCTCTATGTCAGCACTTTCCTTCACAATGGAAGGCATAACAATGTGCTCATGAGGTGGCCTAGCGAGAGCTCATCTACCTTGTCGCATAGGATCCAGCTGTGCACCAGGTCTATCCTAAGCTGACCCCCCACCTCTCCTCTAGAAATCCCTCATATCAAAATAATTTGGGATTTTGTTCAATATGAACTCACTATATATTTTCTTAAGGAAATATTGCGGGACCTCGTAATTGTTGCACAATGGGTAATCGAAGACCATGTACCACCTATCATAAAACTAGTCCTTCATCTGTTGGTGGTGGCACCAATGGATAGGAAACCTCTTCGCATTGAGGGTAAGATTTTGATTTGTGCGTGGGAAAGTGAATAATGAGCACAAATCACCTTTTGTAATTTTTAAATCTTTCACATCCTTGTATGATAGTTTATTTGCATAATAGTCCCTAGCCACCTACCTCCTATCTTCCCACAAGTTATTTGTTTGCTAATTGAATCTATGTTTGTTAACATATCTCTCAATGAATTTGCTAGGGTGATTCTTTCTTTGGTTGAACCATTTGGATCACTCAACCTATTGATCAAATCCTCAATTTATTTTTTGTTGTTCTCAATTCACTCACTAAAATTTGTTGAGTGCCAGGAGGGGGTTGAGTGATTGGTGGAGGAGGTTGATGTTGTTGTTGATTTTGATCTTGAGGATTTGGTTGGTCTTCCTATTGAGAATTTTAAGGGTTTGTAGGTTGATTTGCATCTCCTAAAAATTCAAACCAAAAAGATATCAAATTCAACCTAAAACTAACAAGTTCAACCTAAAACTAACAAATTCAAAACAAAAACCATAGAATCCTTACCTCTTACAGCTCCTCCTTGTCGTGGTGCCATCGTTGTGAAGAAATAGGGATTCTTGGTGAAGAAATTCTCCTCCTAGAACACGAGCACGATATTCTAGGGTTTTTGGCTACGGGCGCAACAAAAAAACCAATCGAAATGCAAATGAGAGATTTGCATTTGTTTTTTTGCTTTTAACAATTGATAACGCGAGCGCGTTATAATGCGCTTGCGCTATCTTTTTGTAGTTGTAGCCGTTGAGACCTTTCCTAGGTTTAATAGAAGACATAACACAAGCATGTTATAACACGCTTGCATTATGGTCTTCAGCTCTCTTTTTTTAGGGTTTCTAGGGAATTGTTACCCATTTCCATGCACCTGCCCTGATAAAAGATTATCCAAAATATGAAAATTATTTGTAAACTAAAACAAGAATAGAGAGTCCTTTAAGAACATTGATCACAACTTAAAAATTGGAACCTTTAAAATTTGAAGACAAAGATGAGTCCCTTTCATTAGTGACAAGGTTATTGGATGATGATTGGGGGTCATTATATTTTACACCTACATTCATATGGGAATACAAGATTACACCATTAAAACCAAAAAAAGAGAAAGAAGTTGCAATGATATCAACACAACTTATCATTGAATCATCAAAAATAATAGAATCCCCAACTTCTAGCACTAAGGAAGAAACAAATTACACATCCACTTATGATGAGAGTGATTATGAAAAACCACCTTCTTCGAAAGAAATGGAAACCATTTATGGAAGAGGTTATCAACTTTTGAAATAATTTGGCTATAACGAAAAAGGATGTGGTGTAAAATAACAAGGTATATGTGTCCCCATAGAGCCCAATACAAAGGAAACAACAAAAGGTCATGGTTATTATCCTTCAAAAATAATGAAAACATCAAAAATACCTTCACTTAATCATACAAGATATAAATAGCATTAGTTTGGACTCCTTTCCATGTGGTAGTTATAGTATCACACGATACTCACTACCATGCATGGGGTATAAACTAGGCTTTATGCAATCATATTTTATCTTGCAAGGAGTGGCATGTCATCATCCATTAAGGCTCATATTTTTCCCTACACTTGGGGGGCAAAGGGTTAGGTAGCCTTGTGCTAGGTGCATTCCTTCTTGCAATGGATCCCTTTGTATCTCCTTAAAACATTAGTGTAGAAAGTACACTAACATTTTAAAGGGGGGGGAATGGCCCCTCGCTCATTGTTTGTATAAGAAATAGTCCCTTTTTAGTGATGATAGTATACATCTCCTAGGAAGTGTGACCTCAGCAATGAAAGTGTGGCCTTCTCGATGTAGACATTGAAAAATGTCTTAAGCTTGCGAACACCATTTTTCACACTAATCCTTCCTCCTCACATAATAAATAATTTAAATTATTTGATTATCCGCTAAGGTCATATTCTCCTATTAATTAAATAATTCTTAATTATTTAATTAATTCATTTTCTCTTTATTCCTCCTTGATTAATTAAGTAAATAATATTTATTTAATTATGTTACTAATTAATCCTTTTCCCCAATAATTAAATAAATTTGTACTTATTTAATTATTCATGTTCCTATTTTCTATCTATAATTACATAATTATTATTAATTTTTTAATTACTCATTAGATTTTTCTTCCATAATTAAATAAATTCTATTTCTTTAATTATTTTCCACCTTTCCCTTCACTATTAAATAATTATTTTAATTATTTAATATTTGTCCTTTTCTTCCACCTTTTGAATTAAATCGTTATTTAATTTAAAATTCAAACCTTTTAGCTTTCTTCTATAATTAAATAATCATTTTTATTTAATTATTCACTTTCCTCCTAAATTAAATAATTTTATAACTATTTAATTTCCTCCAACAACCTATTTTTTTGTGCCAACCTCTTTATTTGTGTCATTCTTATCTCTTCACATCCATTTAATTTCCACCCTTGATTGAATTATTTTATAATTTAATCTTAACCGTCCATCCTTAACCAAGTCTTATCTTTGCCCTAATTTAGCCCTAACCCTATTTCATACTACATCTTTCAATCTTGGCCATCAATTGTCATATCTTATTGGCTTTTAATCCTAGCCCTTCATCCAAATTTGGTTTTCTATAAAAGAGACTTGTCATTGACATTTCAACCAACCTAGTTCATGATACCTAGACTATTGCTATCAAAGGAGACAACTACAATCTTCAATATTTTGATATCATTGTCATTAGGCTATTATAGCATACTCAAATATGAGGGCAATCAATCACATCAAGCAAAATGGAGGACAATGGAGGTGAATCAACTATGACATAGGTAATATTGCTTTATGTTTTATGTTTCTATATTGGATTGTGCTTCATTGTTGGTTTAGGGCTTTATGGTTTTAGTTTTGATGCTTTATGACCTTAACCTTGATTTTTCCCTATTCTACAGTTATATGGAGAAGGAAAATGGAGGTGAATCAACCATGGCAGAGGTAATATTGCTTTATGTTTTATGTTGGATTATGTGTCATTGTTGGTTTAGGGCTTTAGGGTTTTAGTTTTGATGCTTTATGACCCTAACCTTTATTTTTCCCTAATCTACATTAGTGAACCTGATGTGAACTAACCAAATTTGGAAGAAATTTTTACAAATTATGAGTTTCAGGTCTGAACTACAATTGTGAGCCCAAACAACGCCTTTGCAAAAAGCCAAAGAACTGCAGTCGCTGTCCCAAACGCCGCATTTGTCCAAAAAAAGGGGAAAATCATTTTATTAAGTCTAATTTCAAGTTTTTTTGTTGTTTTTCAATTCTCTAAATTTAGTCTAACATCTTGGCATCATAATCACATCATATCAGTTTCTAGTGTTATCAAATTTTGTTAGATTTAGGTGTTTTGCATCTTCCAAGTTTGTATGAAGCAACTGTTGAGGGCTTCACCACAATTGATTTTGACTATTCACTACAATCGCCATTGTGGATGCCACAGTTGTTGTTCTTTGCACTGCATCTATTTTGAACTAGAAAGCTACATTCATCACTTCTTGCACCACATTTTCCTATTCATTTTAAAATAGGGTTTTTGTTAGGAATTTTCAATTTATGTCTTTTGCATTCTGTAGATTAGGGATTTTTTTGTTACTGATAGATCTGGCTTACAACATGTGGCTTAGGTTTGGAGGATACATTCTCATTTGGAGTCACTAACTTTTCTTTTGCATGATTATTGATTCATTCTTGTTTAAGTTAGGAATTTTGATTTTTCAATATCTTTTCACACTCATTGGGCTTAAAATTAACCACAACTTGCATTTACATTTATTTGGCTTAAAATTAACCATAACTTGAATTTACATTCATAGGCTTAAAATGAACAACAATCTTGTATTTCTTACTCATTTGGGTTAAAAATAACTTTCATTTCATATTCATTTGTCTTAAAAAGATCAAACAACTTGCATCAAGTGTCTTTACAACTTTCACATTTCAATTTGGGGCTTAAAAAAAATCATTGTCTACATTTTCTTATGATTTTGTTCTTGTTTTGAGGTGTGTATGCTCTTCCCTCACACCTTGAGTGATCTTGGGAATCAAAAACACTTCTTGACATTTGCACTATCACACCACACATTTGGTTTTATTAAGGATAATTGAACTCTTGCTAGTGTGAGTCAAGTACATTGTGTATGCTCTCTCCTCACACCTTGAGTGATATTGGAGATTAAAAAGATTGTGCTTGTCTTTCTTTTGCTATACCCCATTAGAGGGGGCCTACCAAAGAGAGTCACATCTATATGGAGAACTCCTTGGTGACCCCAAGTGATTTTTCCCTCGAGCCACTATATAAAAGGATTAGACGAAATTCAAGTCCAAGAGCCATTAGCCTTCGCCATATAGTTTCATTCAGAATGGGGAGGTACCTTTACATATAAGTGCCCCTAGTAGGAGTGGTTAAAGTCTTAAGTGGCTTGTTGGATGCTCATGAGGTGGTAATTCCCCGAGTAGTGACTAAAAGACAAACTATTTAGAAGCCCACCCTTTATGATTGAGTTTTTATTGGCGTCACTCTCGTTGCAAGGGATGCGCATTACGCCATGAAAGTTACTCACCATATCTTTCACACTCGACTTAGCATAAGTTACTTTTTTTACTTGTAACTTTCCAAGGAGAGGGTGATTTGGGTTATCCTTCCATTCCAGGAGGCCCCTATCCATCCTCTCTCGAAGACAATAGTGAAAACACCCCCTAAAGGTGTCCCTCCACTTGAGTCAATGGAGCTTCCAAGTTGTGGGCCCAAGTTTCATGCCATTGGTCATTGACCTTAGGGTAGGAAAGTGTTTTATGTGTGTGAATTGTCTTCGATTTGTGTTAGACCCATGGTAATTGGGGTGAATAACCCTAGAACATACACATTACACTCACAATGTTTTGGTCACACAACCCGAGACTTGTTTTTAGATTGTTTATTGTGTTTGGAATCATATTTCACAAAAATCTAAGACAAATAAATTGGTCAGATCATTCATTCCATACATTAGGTTTCCATTAGTTGCATACACCTTAGGTTAAACCCTAGGTCACTCATTAGTTGCATACACTTTTGCAGACTTTGGACTAGGAGACTTATCAGACTTTTGATTAGAACATTGTCACAAATTTAGATTTCCTTGACCTTGTCTTTTCATCAATCAACCTTTGTCATGTAAAGTTGGTCCTTTAAACTCATAAGTCTAGTTTGAGGCCACTTTTTCAATCGTCATCACTTTAGTCTTTGTCCTTCTTGAGGTCTTGACAATCAAATTTTCTACATTGGACTATCTTAGTTTGGCTAGTAACCTCTTCTTAGGTTTACAAAAGTGCGTAGACTTCATATCATAACATTAGTCACACAAAACTCTTCATCTTTCATCACATTTGTTGTAATAACCTCCATAGATTTATCACATACAAATTCACAAATTACATAGATCATTATGTGCATAGAAAGACATGTGTCCAATCCACAAGAAAAGGATAAAGATTGATTTTAAATTAATAATTTGAAGTACATGTGTCATTTACAAGGAAATTCATATGGGACATTTCCCTTATGATAGACCTCTTGGTTGATAGCAAGACTATACAACAAACTGAAGCTTGAGCCTTCCTTATAAGATCCTTTCGACCTTAAAACTCCTTCGACCATCTTGAGGGAGAGAAAATTGTGGGAGTGTGTTTTTGCCCTACCGCGAAGTGAGACACTTCCTCGAAATTCTTCTTGCAAGAAGAATACTCAACCCAACATGAGGAAACTAGCAATGCAACTTTGATTAGGATTAATGGATTGTGAGAAACAAGTCAAATCAACATCTAATCATATTGCGATTTACATGGATTACACCAAAAATGTCATCCTACTTGACACTTGTGCACATACATAGTCAGTCATGAAGTCTACATGATAGTTTACCATCAATGTTGCTTAGCCCATCAATTCTTAAAAGCAACAAGTAAATCCATGCAAGTACAAGAATGCTGACATGATACTAGTTTATAAGCATGTAAGGAAGCCTTTCAGTAATCCTTTCATAAATGCATACCAAGAAATGTAGAGGATCCAATATATGAGCATGCAATTACTAGCATGAAAATAATTAAAATGCAATATTAAATAAAGAAGGTATAGCTCATGTATGTATGCATATACATATATATGGGTATATATATGATTATGCATTATTAAGCAAAGATATTTCCCAATAACTCTTATTTGTCTATCATGAAAAGACATGTTTGAGGATTTTATGAGCAATCATTTCCTACCTTATTTGGAAAAAACATAATCAGTCACTCTTAAAGTAAGGAGATTTTATATATAGAATAAATCCACATAGTCATTTCTTCATCAATTTATGCATCCAACACTTTATACATGTATGATGGTTCATAATGAATGATTATTATTCAACATGAAGTCTACCATTTTCACTGGTCTTTAGTCATTGTTCAAGTGGGATCATAAATACACATCCAATACATATAAGGTATCATTCCAAACCTTATTCATTCCTTCTTTACAATGAAATCAATCAATCATTACTCGAGTAAAGTAATAAGTTGATAAAAAGAAGGTATATCGCATGTATGTGTATATTCATACGAAGTATTTATGCATGTACACACATATGGCCTTCTAATCATAACTAAAAATGTATGTGTATACATTCACCTGCATCATATTCAAGCATAATTAATCCTTAAATGAACTCTAGATTTGCATGAGAATACAATGTACTCTATTAATGGAACAGTCATAAGATTCAACATTTTTGTCCTAGGCATCATTTGAATGTCACAGGGTTGATATGAGTTTTGATAAGATGAAATCAATACCAGGTTGAATATGAGTTAGAACATTTCTTGTTTCTTTTCAATTCATTATCATGGTGAAATCATCAATTATTCATATTCACTCTAGTTTGTTGAATGTGAATGTTATGATATGTTTTATTTCATTTCATCATACATCAAAAGAGAAACAAGTTTGGTACAAGATTGATAGTTCTATTTTAGTCATAAAGTGTCATTATACTCTCTAGATCATTACAAGAGTCATTTTTTTTTTGAAACAGAGTATGTATGGAAGTTTTAACTTCATTTAGAACGTCTCATGGGCCCGGCTTAAGTATCACACACTAAGCTTTGACCTTTTGGATGAGTCAAAAAAATATATTTTTTCATTTTCATTCTCTATTTCAGCACGTCACTGTCACGGTTGGGCTTCATACCGTTCAATTTTTCATGTTGCATGAAACATTAGGGTATGTGCAGGATCATGATGGGCCAAAAAGTGGCGATATGTAAGTGATATGATGACCCATGTGGCTGACGACTTTTTTTTTTACCCAAAATTGATGAAATGAAAAGGGTTTTTAAAGGAGATTCTCATCTTTCCACCAATATAAATTATTATTTACTTTGAATTTAATAAATAATAATTATTCATTTTCTATTAGAATTATGACTAAATTCCTGATTGATAGGTTGATTGAAAAACATCTATAGGTTTCAAATGGTATCACATTTTTTGAATCTGAAACATGTGTCACATTATATGCTTCACATAATATATGATTAAAAAAACAAAAATTGGATTTAATGAATTTTTGACCAAGTTAAGGTGGTTAGACATACGAGTTTTTATATTTTTTAAAAGTTGTAATAAAAAATTCATAATTAATTATTTACTTGGAAAAAAATTATCAAAAAATATACAACACATTGGGACATGAGTCCTATACTTATATCTAAAATAATATAAAAAAATATTATCATTTTATTGTGGTTAGGGTGGTCAACACCTACTTCTTATTTTTTCCCCGAAATTTAAATACTACTGCATTGAAATTTCAAAATTTGACCAAATAGATTTTTATTTTGTTGAAATAAACCTAGTAGTTTAGAAACTAAATTCAATTTGCTAGAGATTATATTCTTACATATTTTTGAAATAATATAGATAACTTATTCAAATTTTTACATCAAGTTGCCTAACGATTTTTTTGAATTTATTGTCACTTAAGGGCTTGTTTTTTCATGATGATCCTGCACATACCTATTAGACACACTGATTTTTGCATTAATTTAAATATTTCTCCTCCCATATTTTCTAAGGTAGCTCGAAATTATTGTTAAGCACGAATTAACTATAGATTTATTTTAGATTTATGCTAAGTTTATTTATTTTATTTTAATTTTTTTTATTTATATAAAAATGTTTAAGATGATTAAATAATGTAATGAATTAATAAAATAAACTTGAGTAAAAGTTTTATATTAAATAATTGATATATATTTGAAATGTTTCTATATAAAATTTGTTCATAAAGATTAATTATAAATAAATTATGATATATTATTTATTTATATATTATATTATATTTTATTATTTACATATTTCATATACAATATTTTATTATATATTATATAATATGTAATAAGACAACGACAATATTTTATATATTATTTTTTATTTATATATAACATTACTATATATTATTATATATTTATATTTAACATATTATTTATTATATTATATACATTATTATTCATATACTATACTATATTATATTAATTATTTTTTATATAGATCTCAGTTTGATTGGATGTGGTAGTCATGGTAGGGTTTAGATGAGCACTCATTTGTAATGGAAGACTAGGATCTTAATTAGCTCATGGAATAAAAAAGATTAAAAAAATAAAGATCATAAATGTGAAAAATGTTAGTGGTATATTATTAGATCTAAAATTAAACCTTAATTTGATTATTAAAGGTGGGTGAAAAACATATAAAGCAAGGTGTGTTGTTACAATTGAATTGGGGTCAAGCATGAAACCATTAATTTTTAAACTATTTATTTTGTACAAGGGATACCCTTAAGAAAGGTGTATGGGTATTTATATTTTTCCTATTGAAACATATTGGTGTGTAAACTATGTTATAGACATGTGTATTTATGAACAATTAGCTTTGTGTTTAAATGTGAATGCCTTGTGATCAACAAGGGAATGTGGGAATATGATAGTGTATAAATCACATTGTAATATGCTACACATTAGAATATTAACAATTACAAACTCTTGTTATGTTCCATAGATAAATATATAGAAACATCTACCAAACATTATCTAAAACTAAACATAAAATTAAATAAGAAATTATATATATATATATATATATATATATATATATATATATATATATATATATATATATATATATATATAATATTAGTTAGGTTCTATAATTCCTCTTACAATGGTGATAAAGAAACTAGGGTACATTTATCTTACAAAAGATGATGTCTTATTCACAAGAATACAAGTGTTTTTTTAAAGTAGTGGCATCTAGAAAAAATATATTAAATGTGAGATAACACAACTACAAATCTAAATTTTTTGAATATTTTAAAATGGTTAATAGTTGTATTTAAATTTCACTTTTTAAAAAATATCTCATTTGTTCATGTGGATAAATATAATATTTGTAAATAATTTGAGTTGCAAAGGAGACTAGAGGCTTTATAGACTATGAACTTAAAATCAATGACTAACAAAGTTGTTAATTTCAAAGAAAGACCCAATCCATAGTATTAGTTGTCAATTCTCTCAAAGTACCAAAGTAATAAATTAAATGGTATGGTCACTATAGGTTGCAATTCAATGATTAATTATAGAAATGAAGTAATTTTTTAAAGGTTTATATATATATAAGTTTTACCATTATTTTGATACATCTAATTTTTTAATTAAATGATATTTTATTAATGTAATATACTTTATTATATTTTTACATAAAAACAATTTCATGTTTAATCATTTTTTATTCTTTATATTTCACTAATTACAAACAATTTTTCTATTTTTTAAATGAATATTTCATATTTATAAGACCTCATTTTGGTCTTATCTCTATTCATCTCTTCTTCTTTTTTAATTTTTTGAGTCTATTATTTTATGTCTAACAATGCATATATAAGATCTTTTAGGGTTTTTTAACTTAATATCTCTATATTATAATCTTATTATTTTAATACCAATTGACAATATTCTTATAACATTCTTCTTCTTATATTCTCTTCTATTTGTTAAATATTTTAATGTCATGCTTATATTAATTTTACATTGTAAATTTATATTATATTGCAAAAATTAATATTGACAAAATGGTAAGAGTCTATTTGATTATCTATTAAGTTTATAAGGTAGTGTATTATTGTAATTTAAATATTAATATTTATAAAATTTATTCATTTCTTGATGTAAAATTATTTTTATTTTTCAAAATTTGTATTGATATATTAATTTTAGCTCTTTTTTTTTATTAATAAAAAATACAAATTAATGAAAAATTCTTAAATTTATTTAATATTTTCAACATTATATTGCATTTGGTTTTTGTGCAACCTTCCCCTCACCTCTTATATTTATGTTTAATTCACAAGAAACAAAATCTTATATCTATACTAGTTTATGTTACAATTTTTAATTAAAATTATTTGTATTTTATGAAGTCTAAAATTATAAATATATATTTATAAATATAAATAAGTTTATTTGAATATAATATTTATTAAAAGGTTAAATATATAGACTATAACTAATGTAAGCTTTAGCATCATAAAATAGATAGAATTTACACATATCATAATGAAGTGATTAATAATTAATTTATTAATTAAATATCACACAGTTTGATAAATGATTGTAACTAGGATTGTAACCAATTTATGCATGTAAATGATATGCATTCAATCCCTATATTTAAGGGAGCTATATGAGAGTAAAATTAAATATCCCTTGTGATTAAAATGATAGTAAAGAAGGTAAGTTGTGAGACATTTGTGGAAAGGAGAGGGTAATTTTTTTATACTGAATTACACTTTGTGGGTTTTTTTATCATAGGATTTTCCACATTTTAATTCATGTGTATTTTTTCATTTGATCTCTTATCAATATATTTACATTAAACCATCATATTCTTGTACATGATAGTAAAAACAAAAAAATATCAAAATAATAGTAAAACTAGAGTAAAAAAATGCCAAAATAATAGTTTACCATCAATTTCCTAAAAAACCACCCATAACACTCCAAATTTTTTAACCAATCCCATTCAAGAAAAATATTTTTTCAAATTTCAAAAGTTAAATATTTACATGTTCACTTTACAAATATTAAATTTTATTTAAAAAAGTTTTTTTTTTTGGTTTTTAATTGGTACAAAACCAACTTTAAAATGCAAATTATTTTAATTATAAATTGTAACATAAACTAGTATAGATATAAGAGTTTTCTTCTTGTGAATTAAACATAAATATAAGAGGTGAGGGGAATATTGCACAAAAATCAAGTATAATTTAATGTTGAAAATATTAAAGAAATTTAAGAATTTTTCATTAATTTGAATTTTTTATTAATAAAAAAAAGTAAAAGCTAAAATTAATATAACAATACAAATTTTAAAAAATAAAAATAATTTTACATCAAATGAATAAATTTTATAAATATTAATCTCTACATTACAATAATACACTACCTTATAAACTTAATAGATATTCAAATAGACTCTACCATTTTGTCAATATTAATCTTTGCAATATAATATAAATTTTCAATGTACAATTAATATAAGCTTGACATTAAAATTTTTAACAAATAGTAGACAATATAATCTGAGGAAGAATGTTATAAGAATATTGTTAATTTGTATTAAAATAATGAGATTATAATATAGAGATATTAAGTTAAATAACCCTAAAAGGTCTCATATATGCATTGTTAGACATAAAATAATAGACTAAAAAAAAAAAGGGATGAATAGAGATAAGACCAAAATGAGGTCTTATAAATATGAAATGATTTTCATTTGAAAAATAGAATAAAAAATGAAATTGTTTTTGTGTGAAAATATAATAAAGTATATTACATTAATAAAAATACCATTTAATTAAAAAATTAGATGTGTCAAAATAATGGTAAAACTCACATATATATATAATTTCTTATTTAATTTTGTGTTTATTTTTAGAGAAAGTTTTATTAGGTGTTTCTATATATTTATCTATGGAACATAACAAGAGTTTACCACTAATTGTTAATATTCTAATGTGTAGTGTATTACAATGTGATTTATACACTATCATATTCCCACATTCCCTTGTTGATCACAAGGCATTTGCATTTAAACACAAAGCTAATTGTTCATAAATACACATTTCTATAACATAGTTTACACACCAATATGTTTCAATAGGAAAAATATAAATACCCATACACCTTTCTTAAGGGTATCCCTTGTACAAAATAAATAGTTTAAAAATCAATGGTTTCATGCCTTACCCCAATTCAATTGTACAAATGTTGCTTTCATTTTTTAGACTACAAATAGAAGAACAAAACCATCTTGCCAACATTTGGCAAGGTAACAACACGCCTTGTTTTATATGTTTTTCACCCACCTTTAATAATCAAATTAAGGTTTGATTTTAGATCTAATAATATACCACTAACATTTTTCACATTTATAATCTTTATTTTTTTAATCTTTTTTATTCCATGAGCTACTTAAGATCCTAGTCTTCCATTACAAATGAGTGCTCATCTAAACCCTACCATGACTACCACATCTAATCAAACTGAGATCTATATAAAAAATAATTAATATAATATAGTATAGTATATGAATAATAATTTATATAATATAATAAATAATATGTTAAATATAAATATATAATAATATATAGTAATTTGTTATATATAAATAAAAAATAATATATAAATTATTGTCATTGCCTTATTATATAATAAAACATAGTATATGAAATATGTAAATAATAAAATATAATATAATATATAATAATTGATTTATGATTAATCTTTATGAACAAATTTTATATAGAAGCATTTCAAATATATATCAATTATTTAATACAAAAGATTTACTTAAATTTATTTTATTAATTCATTGTATTATTTAACCATCTTAAACATTTTTATATAAAAATAATAATAATAATAATAATAAATAAATAAACAGCATAAATCTATAGTTAATTCATGCTTACCAGCGAACAAAAGTAAGTACTTAGCATTTCATGTGACAATAGTTTCAAAGTACTTAGGGTATGGTCCCATGGAGGGGGGCTTCTTAAAAATAATCAGTGGGTGTTGCTTAGATTTTTTAGGAATATTTTAAGGCTAGTGGTGCCATGAATTCAATTTTGCAATTCAGCTTTAAAGTTTGAGCTCCAAAATTTAAGGATCGAACTGGAGTATTTTTGGTAAAAATTAATAAATAAATAAAAATTCTCTCATTTTTAATTTTTTTTAGGAATTTAAAATTTTAAGTGATAGACAAGTGGCAAAAAACTTTCTAAAAAATTATTAAGTTGTAGGGGCAATTTCTAGCCCCACCTCAATTTCACCGCTGAAAGATTCATTTCTAGAAGATAGGGGCTCCTATTTTTCTGGAAAATATTTTAATTAATCTCATAACACAATTTATTTTTCTTCATGGGACTGCTTGATCCATGGAAATAGAAGCCCAAGCCCCCCATGGGACCATACAGTTAGCATTCCACGTTACAATAATTTCAAGCTGCCTTAGAAAATATGGGAGGAGAAATATTTAAATTAATGTAAAAATCGGTGTGTCTAATATTTCATGCAGCACGAAACATTGAACGGACGGTGTCATGATAGTCGGACGGTGTCATGATAGTGACGTGCTGAAATGGGGAACGAAAATGGAAAATAATTTTTTTTGACTCATCTAAAAGGTCAGAGCTTAGTGTGTGATATTTAAGTCGGGCCCGTCTCACGTTGTTTAGTTCAATATCGTTCTTCATATGAAGACTTTAACATTCAAGGTTGATAGCCCTTTTATTGATCAGTTTAAACATTGTTTGATAGTTTCATTCTACTCCATTCATTATGTTGATCACCATTCTATTCTAATCAATTGTTTCTCTTTAACTTCAATTACTAATTGGAATGATATGCATGCGACCAACCAAATTGACGCACATGCTATCGTTCGACCTTTACATATTTAAGGCTTTCAATATTTAATATATAAAGAAACTAAGGTATAGTTTATGAGACTTTGATGGAATAGAGATGTGAGCACAAAACTATGGTCGCTCAACATTGTTGCATCACATTCAATTATGACGTTCAACTGTAAGAGTATCTATAAATATATATACATATACATTTCATATTATAAACAACATTTGATTAAAAAAAGCAATAGATAACGAGTCAATGGAATAGCATCAACCAAACTGCTAAGGCACTCACAATAATCCCAATGGATATCACTCTTTTAAAAATAGCGCTCTATGAGCCAAACCTTCAAATAGTTTGAACTAAACCAACCTTCATATAACTTGGAGCAATATTAAATTCTCATATAAAATGGAATGACGTTGTCCTTCTTGGTTCATTCAACCGAACCATGCATTGCATGCACTATGGAAGCAAAAGGAAGCTCGGGTCAGAAGCTGACTCAATGACATGAGCTTGATTCTTAAGTATCACTCGACCCTTGTGGCTATTAATTTAATATTGTAGCTCGGACAGTTGTTTCTCCAATTCCAAGAATTAGTATTTAATTCTTGAGACTTCTAGATAGAAGTTAGTTAGGTCTAGATATTTAATTATTTAATTAAATAATTGATTCCTCTAGAGACTTCTAGAAACCAGTTAGTTAGGGTTTGTTAGAGTCTAATTAATCTTAGCCATTGATTGAGATTAAATCTTGGCCATTGGTTTTCCAATGAGAATAGTTTAAAAGGGGGTCATTGGGCATTTGGAGAACACAGACTGATAGACACAAGTTGGAAAAATATTTGCAGTGATAGCAAATAGTATTGCAGTGATAGCAAGGACGCAGTGATAGCGTTGGAGGCAGCAGCAGTGGAATTTCAGCAGGAGAAATTGAGAGAAGAATTTTCGATGAAGAATATTGCCGGAGCTTTGTCAGTGAGATGCAAGCAGTTTCTTTTGTATCTCTTTATTTGCTGAAGATTAATATAATTCCTTATCTGCAATACTGGTTTTCCCTCCGGGGTTTTTCCAGGGACAATTTGTCCAAAAATATTGTGTTTATTAGTTTGCATGTTTTCTTCTCTATTCCTGTGGGTTTTATTTGTGAAGTTGCAGTTGTATTATTTTTCAGTATTTGCTGTGAATTAATTTTCGGCAGTCAAATAATCTTTATAGATAGGAGATTAATAATCAGTAACTGCAATAGATTTTTCACATGGTATCAAAGTAGATTTAAGGGCAGAAAGAGCTTAGCACAGGCACAGGAAGAAAAGGAAAATAGAGGGTTTATAAAACCCAGTTCTACCTCTTCAGTATTATTATTTTTGTTATTACTACTTTTTGTTTGAGATGGCCTCAGCAGGTTTAAGAGATCAGGATAGATTGGATGGAGCCTCAAATTTTGGTGTCTGGAAAGCCAGAATTTCTTTATTGCTGGAAGAGAATGGTATCAAGGAATATGTTACCAGTGTTGTAGCTGTACCTACAGATCCAACACAGTTCTTAGCATATAAGAAGGAAGATGCCAAGGCAAGGAGGTTGATTCTTGATGGTGTTAAGGATCATATTGTTCCACATATCGCAGAGTTGGATACAACGAAGATGATGTGGGACGTCATTTTGAATCTATACCAGAATGCTACCACTAACAGGAAGTTGATTCTCAGAGAAAAGTTGAGGAACACCAGGATGAACAAGGGAGAGGACGTTACAAGTTACCTCACCAGACTTAGACTTGTCAAGGATGAGTTGGCAGCCGTTGGAGATAAACCAGATGATGACGAGCTAGTACGGATAGCCCTAAATGGGTTTACTAAGCAGTGGGATGTCTTTGTTCAAGTTATTAATGGATAAGAGACCTTACCAAGTTGGGATCGACTATGGAGTGACTTCACTCAGGAGGAGCTTAGACTAAGCCTTGTCAATGGTGCCAGCAGTAAGAGTCAGAAAAGTGAGGCAGAATAGGAAAACGTTGCCCTAACAGGAAAAGGTAAAGCAAAGAAGGGGTCTAGCAAAGGATCAAATCCCAAAGGCGAGAAGAAGAAGGACTTGTCTAAAGTCAAGTGCTACGGCTGTCACGAGTTTGGCCACTATGTGAGCAATTTCCCACAAAATAAGAAAGGCAAGAAGTAGACGGCAACTTCAGCAAGTGCAGATGAGCTCTCTAGTAGAATGGAAGATGAGTTTGCACTCATAGCTTGTATGGTTAGCTCAACCTCACAAGGTGTTTGATATATAGACAGTGGGGCGTCATTTCATATGATAGGAATTAGAGAATACTTCTCTAGTTATAAGGAGGAGGACATCAGAATCCAGATTTCTATGGGGAACATGTCCAAACTAAATCCAGTTGGAAAAGGGACTGTTCTATTTCAGAGGGAGAATGGCAAGCCGATTCCCATTCATGATGTGTTGCATGTGTCAGGCTTGGGTATGAATCTTATTTCCATATCTGTCCTTCAGGATAAAGGCTACAATGTACTCTTTAGAGGGGCAAATGTGTTAATCAAGCACAAGGATTGGAAATCACCCATAGCTATTGGAGTTAGGAGCGGCCGACTTTACAGGTTGCAGTTTGATACTCATAAGGCACTGATGAGCAATGAAAATTCTAGAGATCAAGGAGAGCTATGGCATAGGAGGATGGGCCATATACATCATGGAGCACTCAAATTGCTTCGTGAGATAGTGACAGGTGTTCCAGAGGTGAGCACGGAGCATGATGATGTATGTAAGGGATGTGTGTTGGGGAAGTTCATGAAAACAACTTTTCCAAGGAGTGACACCAGATCCAAGGGTGTTCTTGATCTAGTACATTTAGATATATGTGGACCAATGTCGACAAAGTCTCTCAGAGGATACGAGTACTTTGTTACTTTTATTGATGATTTCTCCAGGAAGACTTGGATATACTTCTTGAAGACCAAGGATGAGGTTTTCAGTTGTTTCCAAGAGTTCAAAGCTCTTGTGGAGAATTCAACAGGCAGGAAGATAAAGTTTCTTCGGTCAGACAATGGAGGCGAGTACAAAGGGAAAGAGTTCTAGGAGTTTTGTACCAGGGAAGGAATCAAGAGAGAGTGGACTGTTCCTTACAACCCACAACAGAATGGAGTTGCTGAAAGGAAGAATCGGTCTATATTAGAGGCAGCAAGGGCTATGTTGTATGACCAGGATATGCCACGTTACTTATGGGCAGAGGCATGCAGTACAGCAGTATACATACAAAACAGGGTTCCACATAAGGTATTGGGCAAGATGACACCAGAGGAGGCGTTCTCAGGGAAGAAGCTAGATGTCAGCCACTTCAAGATATTTGGGAGTTTGGCATATTGTCACATTCCAGGTGCTACACGTTCCAAGTTACATTAGACTGCAGAGAGAGGGTACTTTGTGGGGTATAGCGAGACCTCAAAGGCATATCGGATATTTATTCCAGGGGCCAGGAGGATTATAGTTAGGCGTGATATCAAGTTCATGGAGGACAAGGCATTTAGAAGGTCCAGAGATTTGCTAGTAGATGATCAGAGTGAGCAGCCAACAAAAGCTCCAAGGATTGAGCAATCAGATCAAGGACAGCGAAGCTCGAGTACAGTGACTAGTACAAGCACAAGCTCAGGTGCTGAGAGTTTGCAGAGTATGGAGCAATAGATGCAACAGATCCAAGAGATGCATCAGGAACACATGGGGGTTGATATTTCATCCTCTATAGTTGGTAGCAGTAACCAACAGGATACTCAGGAGTTTGTGGGAGCTCCTAGGATGAGTAGTAGGCAGCGGAGACAACCAGCTAGGTATAATGACTATATGGCTTTAGTTAGTCAGTTGGTAGATAGTGAGCCTTCCAGTTATCAGGAGGCCACACAACAGCAAGTGTGGCGAGATGCAATGGTTGAGGAATATACCTCAATAGTGCAGAACGATGTGTGGGAGGTTGTGCCTAGACCGACAGATAGGGCAGTGGTTGGATCTCGCTGGATCTATAAGATCAAGCATGGTGTAGATGGTAGCATCGAGAAATATAAGGCAAGGTTTGTGGCCAAGGGTTTCTCTTAGAAGGAAGGAATAGACTATGAGGAGACATTCGCTCCAGTGGCCAGGTATACTTCTATACGAGCTGTAATATCTCTTGCAGCACATATGGGATGGTAGATCCATCAAATGGATGTCAAGACAGCGTTTCTTAATGGTGAATTGAAAGAGGAAGTATACATAGAACAACCAGAGGGCTTTGTAGCACACAGTAGTGAAACCCATGTGTGCAGATTGAAGAGAGCTTTGTATAGACTCAAGCAAGCTCCCAGGGCGTGGTATGAGCGCATTGATGAATACTTGCAGGGATTGGGCTTTGTGAAGAGTGAGGCGGATGCTAATCTCTACTACTTGGTAGTTGGAGGTCAGATTCTCATTCTTGTTCTATATGTGGACGACTTTTTTTTAACAGGTTCACTGGGGCTCATAGAGGAGTGCAAGAGGGACCTTGCAGCAGAGTTCGAGATGAAGGATTTGGGGCTTATGCACTACTTTCTAGGCATGGAGGTATGGCAAACAGATGGTGTGATTTTCCTTGGTCAAGGGAAATACTGCATTGAAATCTTGAGGAGGTTCGAGATGGAGGATTGCAGAGCCATGTCTACTCCTATGATCACGAATTGGAAGAAGGTAGACTCATCTAGGGAGAACGATGTAGACCCCACCTTATACAAGCAGTTGATTGGGTCTCTCATGTATTTGGTCAACACTGGATCAGATATATCCTTTGCAGTAAATTCTCTTAGTCAGTTCATGGTTGAGCCGAAGAGAATGCATTGGATAGCGGCAAAGCATGTGTTGCGGTATTTGCGTGATACAATCGAGTATGGGATCAAATATACTCGAGGTGATGGTATCAAGTTGATAGGCTATACTGACGCAGATTGGGCAGGCAGTTAAATGGACAGGAAAAGCACTTCAGGGTGTTGCTTTAGCTTGGGATCAGGAGTTGTCTCTTGGTACAGCAGGAAGCAGAAGTCTGTGGCCCTGAGTTCTGCAAAGGCAGAATACATAGCAGCAAGCATGGTGACATGTGAGGTGATATGGCTTCGAAAGTTGTTGGTAGCCTTGTTAGGTCAGAGGGTTGAGACTACAGTGATACACTGTGACAATCAGAGTTGCATCAAGTTGTCTGAGAATCCGGTGTTTCATGATAGGTCTAAGCATATAGACATCAGGTATCATTTCATCAGGGATTGTGTACAATGGGGGATTATTCAGCTACAGTATATACCTACAGATCAGCAGGTAGCAGACATTATGACAAAGGCTTTGGGGAAGGTGAAATTCATCTTCTTCAGAGATATGTTGGGTGTTATGCAGAACACCTTCCTCGCTAAGAGGGAGTGTTAATTTAATATTGTAGCTCGGATAGTTGTTTCTCCAATTCCAAGAATTAGTATTTAATTCTTGAGACTTCTAGATAGAAGTTAGTTAGGTCTAGATATTTAATTATTTAATTAAATAATTGATTCCTCTAGAAACTAGTTAGTTAGGGTTTGTTAGAGTCTAATTAATCTTAGCCATTGATCGAGATTAAATCTTGGCCATTGGTTTTCCAATGAGAATAGTTTAAAAGGGGGTCATTGGGCATTTGGAGAACACAGACTGATAGACACAAGTTGGAGAAATATTTGCAGTGATAGCAAATAGTCTTGCAGTGATAGCAAGGACACAATGATAGCATTGGAGGCAGTAGCAGTGGAATTTCAGCAGGAGAAATTGAGAGAAGAATTTTCGGTAAAGAATATTGCCGGAGCTTTGTCAGTGAGAGGCAAGCAGTTTCTTTTGTATCTCTTGATTTGCTGAAGATTAATATAATTCCTCATCTGCAGTATTGGTTTTCCCTCCGGGGTTTTTCCAGGGACAATTTGTCCAAAAACATTGTGTTTATTAGTTTGCATGTTTTCTTCTCCATTCCTGTGAGTTTTATTTGTGAAGTTGCAGTTGTATTATTTTTCAGTATTTGCTATGAATTAATTTTTGGCAGTCAAATAATCTTTATAGATAGGAGATTAATAATCAGTAACTACAATAGATTTTTCACAGTGGCCTCACTTAGATGGAAATGGTGAAAAGGAACGATTGTGTCAATCCTTTCAACCTACTATGATAAGCTTGGTTCACAGACATAATCCCCATCGTGTCATTAGAGAAACGATATAAGCCAGATATTATGAGCATTTCCATACAATGCTCAAGCACAAGGAAGAGTTCGATCATAACCAGATTGAACGTGCCCCTAACACATACAAATAGAATCAATATAAAGACACAAATGGGGTTCTCGACCAAGCCGAGACACAAAGACAAAATTATGGGGTTGAGTATCACAGTCGACCACCCTTCACCCTAGCATTAACATGCAAGGGTCTCCATGACCCTGCTACATTTGAATGGGAAAGAACCAGAGAAAGTCGGGTAGGGCGGATATGGATTTTATACCTAAATTGAGACATGGAATATTCTTCTAGAGAGGAAGATGGCTCGATGTCAATACAGCAAGCCAAACACCAAGCATGCACATAGACCCATGTGTAGCGATAAACATATAAGATAAAGTTCCTCTCTTCTTACAAGAAAACCAGATCATCTCAGAAAAACATAGTTGTATAATGGAATGAGGGAAACATCAATGCAAAATCTAGAAACATTCTTAATAGAGCATGACCCTACCTCAAATTGCTGCTCCAAATCGATAAAAAAGCAAGTCTCCTTCCTTCTAGTTGACCCCCTTGTTTCCTGACTTTTTGTACCAAAAATCCTGTCGTGCAATTTTAAAAAAAATACATAATCTCCTTCTAAAATGATTTCATGCAAGTAGAATAAACAAAGAAACTCGTACCTGCCATCTGTAGTATTTGACATGCAATTAAAGGTATTGCTTTCATGCAATATAACACCTTGCAAGTTAATGTGTTTGAACACTTGTCTACATTACCCTTGTGAAAATAAATATGTTTCATGTAAATTATAAGCATGTAAATTTTGAATTTCATTCCAATTTAATAGCTTAAAATAATTATTCTCAATATTTCTTTTATATTTAATTTAAAACTAAATCTTTTATATATTTATATGGGTATCACACTTTTATAATTATTTTTATGCATTAAAAATAGAGTATTTAAAACATATTTTCAATTTTTCTCTTATGTTTTAACTTTATCGTTTTATTGATTGAGTCATACAAAAAAGAAGATATGGCATTTACATACTTTAGTCTTAGTCCTACCATAGATTTTGGATCATAGTGACATTATCACATCTCAATTTCATCTATTGTCACTTTATACCTTAATCTTGGTCATAGGTGCATCAAAATTTGGAATTCCTTATATTTGAAAAACCCTAAAAATATAGCATAGTATCCTTGAATTGTCATCCAAAGGTCACAAGTCTTATAGGGTCCTCACTAAGTTTCCTTATCCATCTGAACCATCCCATTATCCATCATAATTCGAACTCACTACCATGTCTTCAATTTACCTTGATATGCTTCATAGTCAAATTGAATACCAATTACTCTACAATGGTCAATACCAACAAGCCATAGACTTCAATAGATAATTCATCAATCCTCCATACCAATCACCCATAGTCTCAATTCAGCCATCCATCTACCCATCTTACCAACAATCCATAAGCTCTATTCCTCCATCCATCCATCCTCACTATCAAGAGTTGACTAACATGATCCATACCATTAATACCCAGCAAACATCCATTAGTCATCCTTTTCCTAACCTTGACAAGGGAAACCAACCTTCCACTAATTCATTTCAAGCCTCCTCATCCTATCTTAATCCATCATTCACTAATCCATTCCAAGCCTCCACATCCTATCCTAATCCATCATCCACTAATCCATTCCAATCCACTCCATCCCAACCCACAAATCCACCAAAGAAAAGCACATTTGCGGATGATCTCATAAGCTACATAAGAGAGCATGCTAAACTGAAATGTGAAGAGAAATATAGGCAATCCAATCACATTTCTAGTCCTACACCATCCAACCATTTTTCACCATCATGCCCTTCATTTTCTACCAATCCCAAAAATGATCTTGCTATCGAAACTAAATGATATTGTCATATCAAAATCTTAAATCCATTAATGAAAATCCTATCATTGCCCAAAATTAAATTCCATTGCGTAAACCTTTGGATATATGTCAAGAGCATGGTCCAAAGCATAATGAAATAAACTCTAAGACAAATCAAGATCAAGTTATCCAAAAAACCCCTCTAGGTGACCATAATATCCATGATAATCCAATCTTAGATCAAGATATTAGTCCTTTCCATGACATCCAAATTTCGACCACCCCCACCTTTGTAGACGAGACAATTGTTTCTACGAGATACATAGATAATCTTCCTCTAGAACAAGAGTCTCCTACTCTAGACATATTTGCAAATGATCAAGCTATAGCCGAATTCATAGGACTTTATGGTGATGACCATAAAGAAGGTTTCTACATCGACTTGGAAGCATCGATATCTTTTGAAGAACCATCAATATTCCACAAAATCAAACCAAAGATATCAATCAAAAATATATCCCGCATATCAATGGATCTAAGATATCTTAACAATTAGGATCATCTACCTTTACATCAGAGCAAGCTTTCTTGGAAATGAGAAAATTTTGAGTAATGGTTTCCACATACACAATGATGGGTTCGCATCTTGCTTTTAAAGTAAAAAATACCCCATCACAAATAGAATATTTCAAAGCATGTAGTATCAAGGACCCAATAAACCCAATAACCCCTGCACTAGAAAGACCAGCCCAACACCTATTTCTTACCCTAACACTGCACCACTCCACAAACAGACAACCAAAAAAGATAATTTCACATTAGCCATGAAGCAAAAAACTAGAAATTCAATCTACCCATAACACTTCATTCGCTATCAAAAAATCACAAAAGAGGCATCGCCAGTCCACCCTGCCTAATGGCTCTAGAAAGAGGTAATGTTTAAGAAAGATCAGACCACACCTTGCCCACTCTCGATGACATCGAAGTTCCTCGCCAACAATGTCCATAATGAAGGGGTATAATTCTACTCTCTCCCCTTAAACTAGAGCACACTGAAAGTCTCATGAACATAAAACCCCCACACCTAGGATTACAACTATCATGACATCCATGGCTCCCTCCAAAAGGTTTTCCCAAATCAATTTCCTCGCTATTAACATCACCATAGTCCTTGGCACTTCCAAGTCAAGAAGTGCAGCAAGGAACCGAGCCGCTATTTTGACATTCGTCTGCCACCATTTAGACGCACACATAAACTCCTCTCCCAATAGAACTTATGTCGCATCTAAGACCAACTCATCCCACACTTTAAACATTGACTTCAGATGCCCCTAGCAAATCCTGTCGTAGAACACCCACATGTTCCTACCAGACGACAAATGAATGGGGGACTCTATCAATTCCATCTTATAAAATGGAAATCCAATACATCCAAACAACCATTTAACCTTGAACAAACATCCACTTCCCCTCAACTCCACTTCCCATAGCATTTCGTCCTTTGGCAAGCTATCCTAGTTATGAGGTTGAACGGTCGTCCAATAAAGGACCTTTGACACCCTCCTGCATTAAACTACCACCATCACCCAACTGATGCAATACTAAGAGGAATCCAAACTAACACAATACAATTAATGTTTCAAGACCAAAACTCTAACACTTCAAACAAATTATTTTTCTCATAATCTTCCACTATGCCTTTATGAGAGCAGCAAATTAAGTATTTTTGACACAAATTTCAGATAATAAATCTAATCCATGATCTAAAACCTGTTTTGGATACCCATTTGGCCCTTCTATAACATATATCACATGCAGGTTGGGTTACTTTGGAACATATCCCTCAAAAACTTGCTGCTACGTTGACCTAAGGGCCCAAATCTGCAAACCTGTCTTAAGTAAAATGGCCATAAAACACTCAAAACTCAATGAAACTCGATGAGACAAAAAATAAAAATGAAGTAGAATCATAGGTGCATAAATCAAAATGACTGAACACACAAAATAAAGTCCATAAAATCCATACAACAACCTAAAAAAATGTTTTACCAGTCTGAAATACATAAATTACAAAGTTAAAACATGCAAAGGGGTTTCTAAATGATTTTATTCTTATTCAAATTTCCCCTCTTCATGAAAAATTAGATATAATTACTTTTTTAAATATTTTCATCTTCCCGAATCGAAATAAACTTTCCATTTTCCTACTTGACTCTTCATATTCTTGTTTTTTTGCATTTTCATCATTTTGATAATTTTTGCAATTTTTTCTTTTTCCACCTTTTGACCTCCTAAAGACCTCTTAAAGACTTTAAATACATTGAATATGACCACCCAAGACCTTTTACAATTAAAAATTGAAATTTTGCAAAAACAAGCCGTTTGAATGTATTTTGAGGACAAGGTGCTCCTGCACCACCAACTCACTAGCCTCCCCACGCCAACCAAGGCTATGTCGCCAGCCTTCTGATGGCACTAAATTCGACCCCTCCCACTTGGTAGTTGTGGAAAATACCACAAACAATCATTACATAATTTAATTAAACCCATCAATTTGAACCAACAAAAACAAAAGCCTTACAAGTCTAAAACCCGAAATCAAATATCAAAAGCCATTAAACACAAAATTCTAAGTGGACAAATGAAAAAATGGATTCCAAAGAAAAATGGATCAAGTAAAGAAAATATTTCAATTCCAATATCCAATCAAAATTTGGAGCCACAAGAAAATAGGTCTCCCATATATAAAAATTGTCCACCTCCTTCAAAATGGTCATCACACAAGGCATATAAAAGTGATGGTTCCAAATGCTATCCCAATCAAAATTTCAAACTCCATCATCTACCATCCCAAGTTTGGAAAATAAAAATTTCTACATCCAAATGTCTAAATAATCCTTTTGCATCTACTATCATCCATCATAATCCAAAATCTTGTCTACATTCCAAAAATCCTACTTCACAAATCCATCGCATCTTGGCAACAACTCTTTATCATAAGGACTCCCATGAAACTCTATCACGATGTGCATATTTTGATAAAACCAAGCCTAGTACTATCAAAAAGGATCATGATGACATCAATCGATTGTATGCAAGTGCTATGATCCTGACAAGACAACTACTTCATAAAGGTCACTATTGGCATATCATGACATCAACATCTACATCAACACCATCAAAGGATTTTGAACAATCAATGATTATCCAAACTATAAAGTCCATATAAAATATATAAAAAAATGTAACCGTGATGAAAACATAGCAAACAGGCATCTTGTGTGATAAAAAAATCAAAAAAAAAGGAAAAAGAAAAAAAAAAGAAAAGAGAATTTTTTTGTCCAATTGTGAAAACCACTTTTATGGCACTTTAGATAAGTACCATGATGAAAACTTGACAAATAGGCATCATGTGTAAGAATAATTATCTATGTGGACCATTACACTTGGGGGCAAGTTGTCTCATCTCCCATGCTTTCTCATGACATTTCCATCTATCCATTTAATTCATATCATTCTCATCCATTTTCCCACCTACCTTGATCTTGATAAGGACTAGGCTACAAACATAAATCATGCTTTGGAAAAACTCTGGACATGTTTATCCTTTGGTCATACACTATCCATGAAATATCATGTCATATCCTTCATAGCATTATCCAATCCATACATTAGAGAAAACAAATTATTCCTATGCAACATAGTCCTTGGAGATCATATGCTAATTCTACCATCCAATAATTCTCATGTCTCCTATCTTTTACCAAAGCTACCCATTATCCTTTCATACCTACTGTTGGACTTGGTTTTCCCTTGTTAGTGGTCTAAGGACTCCAATCCACTTATCCAAAATCCCTCCATCATCCCATTCAATATTGAAAAGAAAGCATTCCAAATGAAATAAGCCTAATCCATACAATCTTGTTATGCAACCTAACACATTTTCCAAAAAATTCCTTGGCTTTGTTTCTAGCTTGTTGCAAACCTTGATCCTTTAGTCACATTATAATCATA